>JASDQU010242397.1:95341-122546 GCA_032191745.1 Picea mariana | reverse complement strand
GATGCATGGTTAATGCATGGTTCATATTTATTGGTATAGGTTTACAATAGTATATCTCACAGTGATAGTGTGACAGTGGTTCCATCATTCTACTTCTACTTCAAGGTGGTTGGACGGGGCAAGGACAGGTGGTTGTATCCACCTTTTGGTTGTAGACGGAGAACATAAGGGGTTGTAGCCTCCTTCTGGTTGTAGCCAGAGAATTAGGGAGTTGGAGCTTCCTTCAAGTTGTAGCCTGAGAAACTAGGGGGTTGGAGCCTCCTTCTAGTTGCAGCTGGAAAACAAAGAAAGTTGGTGCTTCCAATGAATGTAATTCTTCAAGACATATAAGAAAAAGCATTCTGTGGTTTTCTTCTGATTTGGGTTTCCACGTAAAACACTGGTGTACTGTGTATGTGTATGATTGTTCATTTGTTCATTGCTTATTTACTCTGCAATTATTGGATGATAACGCTTCATTGATATAACACTTGGATTATATGGTTAAAAATAATTAAATTGCTCTATTATTGATTCACCCCCCCTCTTAGTAATCCAATAGTAGGATTCTCATATATATAAAGTATATATTGTTGGTTGACTACCAGTTAAAACCTTAGTTTATTATTGCCTTTCTTGTTAAGTGATTTTTGTATTGAGATTTACATAATTTCATTAAGTCGTGCATATAATACCACTTGTAATACCTTTCTAATTAACCAATTACTACTAACTTTGATTAACGCTCTAACTTGAATGACATAACACATACGTCATTTCAAAATTTTCCCATGCATAGGAACATTTACTAAGATACTGCTAATTGATTGTCATGTGATTTCGTCACTTCATAGTTTGGTCATTATTAGCAATCTCACTTTCCTCTTACGTTGTGCAATTATATCTTGGCCACGTTAAATGTTTAGTATAAGATTATTTTCATCATAGTCAAGGGAAATTTGTCTTTTCATCAACAATTCACTATTACAAACATGTGTATAGGAATGAGAACCATGTCTACCATGCTTTAGTTGGCATGATAAATCAAGAGTGTCTTTCCTACTAGGTTCCATTCCACACTCTATCATTACCTGTCTTTAAGGCCTTTATTCCTTGCAAATGCTCTTCATACACCTCAACCTTATCCTTTACACCTACATGCTACTTACCAACTTTGCTCTCTAGCCCTTTTTGGTTACATCACATGCACTCTTCAAGATCCTTCCTCTTCTATGAAATAAGTTTAGTAGTGGGATGGACATTATTATTGTTTATCATTCAACTTGTAAATTAGTTTCCTTTAAGTAAGCTAAATTCCCTTTAATTGAACATTGTAAACGTTATGTTGAGTATTCATTTCTTCTTGAAATTTTGATTTAATCGCAATGTCATCTTCACACAAGGTGGTGGTAGATAGTAATTCTTTTAGTCACTTGCACTAATTGCCATTAATCCTTAGCAATAAACTTAAATTGACTTAACAAATCAATGCATAAATAAGCACAAGTTCTGTTAATATTACATCAACCATTAACAACTCGTCCAAATTTCTTACCACAACCCACGATGTAATAGAACATATCATCATGAAATTTCCATTATCATTTTGAACTCAATTTCTTTGTTCACAACACAAGACCTTATGGTATCACTTAGGCTTTAATTATATTATTATTCCTTAACATCGTTTCTAGAGTTCATTGGCATTCCTTATACTGTATTGTCTTATTTAACATTTATTTTACACAATTCCATCTACCATTACATTTGCTTCTACTTTTATTTAAGCACACCATCATTTACTAACTTAACAAATACTTTATATTATTTGTAAACTCATTGTCTTGTTATCTCAATATCTCATAAAACTTTTATTTCTTACTCCAACTACTCTCTCTTGTTTTTATAGAATACACTCAACTTACCACTTATGTAGCACACTTCACTATGCTTAATCGACTATTATCTTTTTGTTCTTACATATACTACATCATATTGCTAGTTCATGCATTTCCAATCCACCTTGAACTCAATTATAACTCCATATTTAACCTCCCTCCTACCTTTTATCCACCCTTCTATCCTACTTTAATACATCATTATTTATCCCATTCATTTGTATTATTTCCTTCACATATTTGCCTTAATCAACTATCATTGACTTTGCATCCTTATTTTACAACTCATGCACTATTAATATTTATCATTGATTCATCACCCTTAACCTAAGTTGATCTCATTTATTTTGCACTTCACATATTTTCCTTAATCAACTACCATTGACTTTGCATCCTTATTTTATAATTCATGCACTATTAATATTTATAATCGATTCATCACCCTTAACCTGAGTTGATCTCATTTATTTTGCACCTTATTCTTGAATCTCACCTATAACATATCTTTACACTTCTCCATATACTTTCTATCTATTTCCATTCACTTATTATTACATTGTCTTTGATTTTTCAACATATTATATACTAGACTCCTCATCTTTGAATCCATTACTCTAATCACTAATTACACATTTATTTTTCCTATTCCATATCTTGCTACATATTTTATCTTCTCGTTTAACACTTGTTTGTTGCTTTATTGTTAACTTTTAACCATCACTACTCTACTCTATACACTTCCATTTGTATTTATTTCTTTATTATAACCCTTAACTATACAATCGTTTGTATATATCTCACGATGTTTTCTATTGTATTTCTTGTATGAATATTTGTTATTACCTTTTTCTTACTTCTCATCCACTTCTTTTTGCATCCACGTTCTACTACCTAACTATACACCACTTCTATTAGTATGTGCATCCCACCCACATACTTCTCAAACATCCTATCTATTACATCGTACATACTACTATATGACTTACCTTATTTTTGTTGTTCTTTTTGTCTTTGTATGTCACTACTACCCACAACTCTCTACTTTCCCTCCCTCTTATTGCAATGTATGCCACTTTGTTCCAACTTAACTACTATATATTACTTACTCATCATGTAATTCCAAAATAAGATCTTCTCCCATTGCCAAACATATCCCATGACTACTCTTAGTGTTTATTCCCTTGTATTTTTATTATTTGTAATTTCTATACTCTTCCCTTCACATCCTCTATTCATGTTCACACATACTCATCTCTTCACATCCCATTAACCATTTATATCCTTGCATATATTTGTATGCCCTTCTTATGTTTTGATGTAATACTTAACTATTTATTTTACTCTTTTTACCATTTTGTCCTTTATAATACTAATTTTATCATTTTAATTCTATATTTTATACCCTATCTTTTATCAATTTCCTCTTATTAACTTGCTCCCTATTGCTTTAACTTATTCAACTTAATCATTTTCTACACCTTCTTACCTTCTTATTCAACTTAATTCTACACTTTCTTACCTTTTGTATGTATTGCACCTTGATTGTTTTCTCTTATAATTACTAATCTTCAATAACACTTATTAATTTTGTTACCATTATTACTACTTCTCATCCACTTATATTATATATCTATTTGTTCATTTTGTGTAAACATAATATCACAAATATTATTCTTATTTACTACCTATGTATATGTATAATCAATCTCCTTTTACCTTATTACTCACCATCATCTTTTATATATATATATATATATATATATATATATATATATATATAACTCTCTCTTTTTTTAATCATTACTCTTACATATTGTTGTAAAGTAAATATTATATCATTCAAAAGTGTTCCAATTAGAAACCTCTCACATCAATATTGATGTCTAAAGTAAAGGCCAAATCAAGTTGTTCAGCGAGGTAAGTACATGATTCGAACTGGAAATCCATTGTATAATATATATATAAGTAAACAATATTTACATACAAGAACAAAAATAATATATATGATAATATGTACTTGGTAACATGTAAGTGTTTTGGTTTCGCTAAAACTTACAGCTCGGTTCACAAAAACGTTATGGCTCGATACTTTATTTTACCATTATAGTTTTCCATTTGGATACTTTATTTTTACCATTATATTTTTTAATTTATTATTATAACTTGTTTGCATTAACAATGACCATCTTGAAATTCAAAAAGTTCTTTAACGCCTTCATAAGTTATGTATGCATTTACAAGATAGATTAGCTACATGTCTCGGGGGATTCAAAGATTGTGATAAATTGGTTAAACTTCAAGAGCAATTTACAAGTATCTTCACTTATGGGTTGGATGGATAAGATCTTGGATATTATAACATTATTCAACATCATTAGATTTGATCATATCTACAAGGAAGAGAATGTAGAAGCATACGTACTATCAAAAAAATCACGCACTTCAGGTTCTAGAAGGGAGGATCCATTTCAGCAAATCACAGGATGGCCACGAGTGCCCCCCACTATCTTTGCATCTCTACCTGTGATCTAGATAGCACAACAGGGATGTCTATATTTATTTTTGAGAGATCCGGATTTCTCCATATTGTGCTTTCATAAGTCACCATGGACTTACTTCTTTTTTGTTTCTTGGTTGGCTATTTTGATGAGTCCAACTATATGTAACTAGCACTTTTGTAGGACTACAGGGTTTGTCTATGTGGTATGTGTATACCTTTTGAATATGGTTGTAATAGCACAATCATTGTACCATTTTATGAGAACAACATATATTTAATATATTGAGAAATTTTCTGCTGGAAAAAAATTATGTACGCATTTAGAATAATACCAAATAACAATGTAATTAAAGCACATTTTCACTATGAGATTACAAAACAATGCATGCATGTCAGCCTTCACAACATCAACCATATATAACCCGCCAGAAAGAAAAGACATACAAGCAAAGGCAATCCATAAATTGGGCATTGGCCATCTATTTTGCCAGGTATTGGAAATTGCGATGGTGGCAGACCTGAGATTGTGTACATATTTATAGCACATAATACTTACGCTATCACTCCAAATAATAGAAGAGTAGCTATTAAAAAAAAAAAATTAATATTTGTGTATTTTAATATAATTTTTAATATGTTTAAAGTGTATTTAAACTAGTTCTTTAACATTAAGTTAATATCAAATGAGTATATGAGATATTTTTGACTATATAATAATAAAATGGTACAAATTTTCTCTAATATTATTAAAAAAAAATAATTTAATAAAAATATTAATAATTAATTTGAAGTAGTGTCATATATCAATACCATCTATGATCACCCCTAGATGGGGTGCCACACAGCACACAGCAGCCACATCACACAGGCTCGAGCCCAGCCATAAATATGGTAGGCTGGCTCCCATCCCCTCTCCATTAAATGGGAGCTTTCCATTACTGTCCGTCAAGAGGCGAAGGACAGCTCCCTCACGCAAGCAGAACGACGGCCATGGGGTTCAGTGGATGGGAGACGTTAGTGGAATCAGTCATGTCGCTCCTCTACGCTCTTATCCAACATTGCAACAACTCATACCATTTCAACTTCGCCATGCACTAAGCCAACATCTTTGAGATCTGGGGCATTCACTACAAGACCTCTTGCATGATAGCGATTCACATCACTTCCTCGATGTCGAGGGAGAGAGGTAGGCCACACCATGGGCCTGCCTGGCACAACTTCGTTGCATGACAGAGGAGGAGGTAGAAGTTAGAGAGGGCACTCTCCATAGCCCGCACTCAACGCACTCAAGTTTCACTCAGCAGAGTGAAGGATAGGTCACCTCCAATGTCTTATGTGGAGGAAGTGATCCTGGAGGAACCTATACAACTCCCTCTAGAATTCCCCCTCTTCACTGTTCCATAGAATTGGTAGCCCCCAAGCCATTTTTCAATGGAAGCCACTGCACCAGCCACGTAGGTTCACACTTGCACATGGAGGAGGCAGAGGAGGCTCACACTTGCATCGTGGAGGAGGAATTCCTCCACCTTGACTCCCAGGATGCCTCGCTTCCAAGTGACATCAATTTCTCCAACGTTGTAGAGAAGGACAAGGAGATCGGGAAGGAGGAGGAAGTCGGGATGGAAAAAGACAGGGATGGCGCATAGGAGGCTACAAGTGATGTTTTCGGTGGCATAACGGTGGAGGGTGGCTCAATCCTAGCGCCACCACCTATCACAATAGTCATGAAACCATGGCAAGAACCCCTGCCCGTCTTCCACCCGGAACAACCGGTGTTAGTGTTCAAGCTGCGGAGCCAGATGGAAGATCAGATCCATCGTGACATCCTCATGCACCAACGCATTAACATGTTGTATGAGGCATATTCCAATGCACCAGCTAGGCAAAAATTCCTGACATGCGCAAGGCCTTTTGTCCTGCAAACTTGGAACGGGCCTCAAAATGACGACCCCAATGACGCAACATCCAATGCTAACGGTTAATTCCATGGAGTGGAGCTCAATATGGTTCTGGTGTCCAATTTCCTACTTAGATGTTAGTTTCAATTCCGGTTCAATGTCCAGTTTTAATTCTAGTCTAGTTTTATTTCCAGTTTCACTTTTGAACAATGATGTAAAGACTATAGTCTGCCACCTACCCTAGTTTCCTCTTGGCAGGGTAGATGACGAACTACCATTTTTTGACTTGGACATCACAGGCTTCCAACTGTCCCAGTTTTCACTAATTCGGCGGAACAATTGGCATCCTATCGACATGTGTTTTTTTGTATGTGACAAGTTATTATAGAAAATGCCTTTTTTATTTTAAAAAAATAAAATAATATACCATATATGATCACCAACCAATATTTATGATAGGTATATGTGAATGTATTGGTCGACCTTACTTCCTAACATAGTATATTTGATTTAAGAGTAAAATCATTCAAACAATTTATAACTCTTTATCTTATCAATACAAACCTATGATCTATTCTAATTATAATTAAAATAATGTTTTGATGGATTGCTTGCTCGTTATATGTGATATAAAAGAACATGTTTTCTTTTCTCGTTTTTACTATTCATATGAAATAGATATCCTTTCACTCATCACTTTTACTCGTGATTTGTCATTGAGTATGATCTTTATGATTGATCTAGTTACCCACCTACAACTATTTTTGTTCGTTCTAAAATGTATCAATCACTCGATGTAAAACCATATATCTTATATTATTGATCAACAAAACCAATCATGTGTACATTATATTCTCTCCATTTTATATCACACTTGTTAGTGCTAGAATATGTCCCTAGACTTCTTTAGGAACAAGCCTAACACATCTTATTTCAAAAAGTTTAAAAGCAAAAGAATTTTAAGAGTTGGGAGGATCACACTCTTGATCTTAAAGGGGCTTAAAAGGATAAGTTGTCAAGATCTCTTCTTTATGTGCAACAGATCAGGCAAACAAAACCACTAGTTGAACCAAATGAGAGTAGGGTATGTGTTGAAGAAGAAGAAGTGCAACAATACTGATAACCATAAAAGAGCAATCTGTTCTTTGATATAATTAACCAGTAGAAGAATAAATCTCAAACTCATAAATCCTTTCTAAACCAGATTTAAAGGATCGTAAACACACATGTGGTGAAGATTGAACTATAAAAATAAATAAACCCTCTCAACACATACATACAACCATTTAATCATATAATAGTAATGATGTGTTAAATATGGAGAATTCGAAATGATAAACAAAAGAGAATAATACACACCAACTAGTGACTTCATTAACCACTGAAATCTTTACACGGATAAGGTTGATCCAAACACTTGTATAAGATAAAATATTTTAAGTAAAACAGGGATCCAACGCTTTCTTCATCTATATTATCCAATATATAGAGTTTCAAAATAAGTTACATGTACATGGGATCAATCCTGAGAATCAGGGACACCTGTAAAGCAAATCTCTACAAAACCTCAAAATGAAATTCAGTTCCTAGTTGTTGATATACCAAATCATAACAGTTTACAAAAAGATCCTATCATTAAGGAAACAACCTTGCATACATATTCTTGATTTGAATTGCTTTACATTCAAATGATGAAATTGCTTCTTTATCCATATCTTTCCCAGATATCTTCGATCTTCAAATCTCCACTTGAAATTGATCCTTTGACAACTCAGCATAAGTGGTTGATCTAGATCAATCTTCATATCTCAATACAGTTTTTTTTTTCTCCAAAAAACATTGCATAACTTTAAAATATGATCCATTACATGCCTACATAATTCATAGCCTTCCCCAGTTGCAAAATATGAAACTGGGTGCAAAGAACAACAAAATCGACTGCTGCAAGTGTTCTGGTAGCGCCTTCATTTTCTCGTGTAACGATTGCAGGAACTTCCTGTAGTGACTTTTCAAAAACTAGTCCAGCATGTATTAAACCCTTTTCATTGTCTGATTTATAGTTGGACATGACCAAAAAGGAGCATGATACCTTTTACATAAGGAACCACAAGATTTTTTCCATCCTTCATTACTTTAAATCTCAAAATTTTGATTTATCCTAGAAGTGATATTCTTAAATTGACAGCTTTTTATGCAGGATGGAGGAGGTTGCTTCTTCCAGTAATTCTAATATATTATTCCTGGTCTACCTAGATTGGGATCAGGTTTGAATACTTTTAGGCTCATTTCCTTCAGATCCAATCTTAGGGTTTGGGATTTTCATATTTTTCTTACTATGTTTCCTGGTAATAACTTTGTTTTTCCCAATGATTGTCTTTTTATGTATAATCAAACTACCCTTATTGGATTTATCCTTCATAGGCTTAGCGACATGATTTTTCTTGCTTCTAGATGTCTTTCCAGTGGATTTGACAGGCTCCTCATCAATGATGATAACCTTCTCTGAGATGACAGGTTTATTCATTGTCTTATACTTCAAATTGAACTTGTTTTGAGGCCTCGTTCTTTGTTTTCTTACTAAAATTTGATACCTAGAGGTATCATCATCGGAGTAACTTGAGGCATGAGAATTGACCTCTGGGATAGGCTCTTTAAAATGTACAAGATCTTCAATCTCTTTTGTTTTTTTTATAGGTTGTTGGTCCTCCACTTAAACCTTAGGTTCTGCTATCCTTTTAGCCCTTTTCGAATAAGTTTTTTGTGCAAAAGGGAAAGGGTGCTTACCTCCACCTATTTTGTGAGAAGACCCTACCTATGTTCCTTGGTTGGTTGATGTATCTTTTACAAGCTCATCTGGAGTCTCGAAACATGTTGTTCGTTCACCCTTCTTTGCAGAAGTGGATTGACCGACCTTAGCTGGAGTTTCTTGATCAGGCTTAAAAATATTTCCATGTGATTGAGAAGCAGAGGCATGCTTTTCCTTCTCATACCCTGACTGGATCAAGAACCGATCCCAAGTCTTCTAAAACTTCCCCAATTCAGCCTTAACAAGAACCTTAATCAAATCTTGATGAAAAATTCCATGAGGAGAAGTCTTGGGGTTCGCTTGAACTCTCATAGCCATCTTGTTGAGATCCCGTAAGAAATAGTAAGGTAAATTCATCCTCTTAGTCCCTGCTAGATGAAGCAGAAATCGTAGGTGGAATAAGAACACAATAGAATAAATCCCCTTACAAGTGATGAACCTGTTAAGCATGAGCAATGCTTCCATCCACTCATCAGTAATCCAATCCCTGGGGATTCCCTTGGCCCAATTAGGGTCTATGTCTTCATGTTTTAAAAACTGATTAATGTCTCAACCTATGATCAATTTATTCTTAAACCATATTTCGCCATCAGTGGGGAAGTTGCACGCTGCAGCTATGGATTCTTCAATAAATTTCATGGCCAAGTTTCCAACTCGGGCCCATCGTCCATTAAAACTATTTGCAAATGCCTTGGATGTAGCATAATAATGACCGTCCAGTTTAGTGCAAAAGAGATACCACCCTAACCGATAAAAAATGATTCGGGTATCTTTGTAATCCTCCATGACTTCGGGCCCTTTGGGTTCTTTCATGTTCATGTGTCCTCCCTTGCCGATAAGCATAGTTGTGACCAGAAGACTAGACTCTTGGCTATAAAACAAGGATCTGTCTACTATGCAATGAGAGTCAAGGAGATTTGCTAGCTCTACAGGGGCCAATTCAAATAAATTCATTGTTGTAGATAATGAACAAGGCACCAGTTTTGAAAACACATTGAATAAGACAATTGATCCGTGTAACTTTTTGGACAACTGACATGTACAAATGATGACACATCCCACTTCGCATGCTATGGTTGATGCCGAGTGCTTTGCTAACATATTTTGCTTACTCATGAGCTTTGTATTACAATCCACATCTTCCATGACTCACCAAAGTGCTAAAAATGATCATGAATCTAGACATGTGGAAGTTTCTGTAGCACCCAACCCGATTTGTCTTTTTCACTCTTGAGTGGATTAGAATTTGAATATGCAACTCATGAAGTTAAATAATCATGATGCATAAGTATGACATGACTAATGGTTCAAATGAAAAGACTTGAAACCATTTGATGTCATCAAGTAATCATTTGAACATGTGTCTAATTCCCTATGTCCCACTCTCACAACATTAAGTCCATCTTATTCATTCACCCTAGCATTCTTTTAAAACCCCTTAAGGTAAGCTATTAAACCTTTAACAAAACGCTAAAGATTTTGATAACTTATATAAAATTTTAAATACAAATTAGGAACGAATGAGGGATAAAACCAGGTAGAACATAGTAGGTGTTAACAATGGCTCCATGGGGGATGGATTTTCCCTTGTGAAACTCCAAAAAAATTGAGTAGACCTGTGCCTTCTAATCCTTTGAGCTTCAAACCATGCTTGTTTGCAAACTGTGTTGTTCCAGCTTCTGAGCTCTGAACAAACTTTATTCAAAAATATATCAGACTGCAAAAGTAAAGACCATTTATGAAAACTGAAAAAAAAAGAAAGAAGTATGCTCCATTGGACTATGGAGTCTTTATTTCCTAACTACCACACCACTTTGATATATACAATGAGATTTGGGCCACCAACGACCTTAGTAAAAGAATTTCTTCACAAAACACCCATTTACTGGGCCACCGAAAACCTCTTCACCTTCTAAATTCTGCAATAGGAAAGTGTTGTTATCCAAAAAAATTTCAACCCCGAATGGACTTGTCCACAGGCTATCAAACTTCCCATCATGATCTTCCCTCCGAGCAACCCATTTCAAAACCAAAACACCGGGTTCAATCTGCTCTGTTTTTTATTTTCTGCCAAAAGTCTCCTTAATCATTTGTTGATGTTGGTGTGCCTTCTCCAGAAGTTTCTCCCTTTATTTATGTAGTTCCACAATATGACAAATCATTCTGATAGAATCATTTGGCTTAGCCTCAATTTATTGCAGATACTTCACAACTGGAAAAGCAATTTTTATAGGAAAAACAATTTCCATTCCATATACTAATTGAAACGGTGAAGTTCCAATTTCTCTTTTGGTGCTTACTCGGTCATCCCACAAGGCATATTTTAACTTTACATCGCAAGCCCTCTTGTTTTCCTCCAAAAGTTTCTTAATAATCCTGACCATACTTTTATTCTAAGATTCCACCAAACCATTACCTTGTGGGTAATAAGCAATGGAATTTCTGAGCTTGATACCATAGTTTTCACAAAATTTAATCAGTTTAGCAGACTTAAAGGCTACAACATTATCTGTGATGATTGTATCAGGAAAAACAAACCTGGATAAAATATTTTATTCCAGAAAATCCATGATCACTTTATCAATTGCCCTCCTTGTATCTATGGCCTCTATCCATTTTGTAAAGTAGTATGTTGCTGTCAAAATCCATCTATGTTGGCCACTTGATGGAGGATGTATTTCACCAATGAAATCTAAAGCTTGTTGTTGAAAAGGTGCAACCACCTTTACAGGCTTGAGAGGTAAGGACTTGAGATTTTTCTTTCCTTCAAACCGCTGACATTTTTCACATGCCCTTACTTTGACACTGACATCAACAAATAGACTAGGCCAATAATACCTAGCCCTGAGTATTTTGTATGCAGTGCTCTTCCAGAAGTGATGTCCTCCACACACCTCTTCATGAAAATGGGTCATGACATTTTCATCTTCTTCTTTATCAAGGCTTCTCAATAAGAATCTAGCAGGGTCCCTCCAAAATAAAATATGATTATTTACACAATACCTGAAAACTTTGAGTTTTAAGGATCTTGCTTTCGATTTATCCATTCCTGGAGGAGCTTGGAAATTCTACATAAAATAGAGGATATATTTATACCATTCATATTCAACAATGTTTTCATCTACCTGAGGGTTATTGTCTTGTGGCTGTGATTTTCCTGAATTATTTCAAATGTAATCAAATCCCAAAATTTTGCAATTAGATTCATCTAATAGCCTAGTCAACCCTTGACCTTTGACTAGCTTAGTGGGCTTAATATCCAAATCATACTCAAGCAACTTAGCTATCCATTTGCTCCTCTTTCCATCGATGTTTGGCTGAGTCAATATATCTTTAATGGAGTTGGATGGTACATAGGAAATAAATTTGGAGTGTAACACATAAATTATGAAATATTTTAGTGCTTTAACCAAGGCAAAAGCCTATTTTTCCATGATGTCGTATTTTAACTCAGCATCCCGAAGTTCTCTGCTAAAGAAAGCAATAGGTTGTTTGAAACCTTCAGAATTTTTTTGTAATAAAGCAACTGCTAAAGTGTCATGAGATGCAAAAGAAAAAATCAGAAAATCTTTTTCAAAATATGGACTGATGAGAACATTAGCTTCAAAAATAGCTTGTTTAATGATCTAAAAAGAACATTTAGCCTCTGTCTTCCACTTGATCTCACTACCCCTTTTCAACATGCCAGTTATGTGTTTGACCAATTCAACAAAGCTAGGAATAAACCTTCTAAGAAATTTTATCTTCCCAAGAAAAGACTGAATGCCTTTCTTAGTTCTAAGAATGGAAAGCCTTTGAATAACTATCACTCTAGTAGGATCAATCTTAACTCCACCAGCACAAACAATGTGACCAAGTAATTTCCCTTATTCTAAAGAAAAATGAGACTTTTTTGGATTAAGAGAAAGATCATACTTTCTACATTTCAGAAATACTTGTCTCGGATGTTGAAGATGCTCGTCATCGTATTTAGAAAACACAGTAATGTCATCTATATGGATGACTACAAACTTCTCCTTTTCTCCCACGAAATCCATATCCATGGCTCTCTAAAACGTAGCCCCTGTGTTTATCAAACAAAAATGCATCTGAGTGTACATGAAATTTCCCCATGGTGTCGTGAAGGTAGTCTTCTCCATATCATTAGGATTACTACAACTTGGTTGTACCCAAAAAAACCATCAATCATAGACAACCTACAAGATCCTACTACCCTCTACAAGATGTGTTCCATTTTGGGTATTGGATAGTTGTCTTTCCGAGAGCATCTGTTTAGATTCCTGAAATCGACACAAATTCTGATTTCACCATTCTTTTTCCTTACTGGTACCAGATTTTCAACCCAATCAGAGTACCTTAGAGGTACAATTATCTTAGCATCTAGAATATTTTTTACTTCTTTCTCCATGATAGGTAACAAAAGAGGATTAATCTGTCTTAATTTTTGCTTGAATGGCTTCACATTTTCTTTCAAAGGTATCTTATACTGCAAAATAGTTTCATCAAAAGTCCTAAGATCTTCATAATGCCATGCAAAAATATTAGTAAACTCCTTCAACAATTTCTCATATTTAGCTATGTATTTCCCTGACAGAAATTTTGATAATTTAACACGTTTAGGATTTGCAGTAGTCCCAAGATTGCAATCAATTACATCTGCTTCTTTTTTTGGATCAAGGGGCCTCACAAGGACATCATTCTGATCAAATATCCTTTCAAGAGGCACTAGACCTTTTGGGATATGATTTGTTGGCAATTGAAAATTTTTATGTCAAACAATCATGTTGTGAAATTTCAAATTTTGTTTTTCCTCCTCCACATCTTCATCTTGATCAATATGAATGGAAGAGAAATCATCAACAACTTCAATGAATCTCTTAATTTCATAATCCTCTTCAAACACTCCAATATTTGACATTGTTTGGAATAGAAGGCTTGTATCTGACCTTTATTTCATATTTCAGTTTTGGGGGTAAATGAGGTTTAAAGGTGCTTGCTTCCACAGCCAAAGAGTCAGCCTGCTCATTCTAATTTCTAGGGATACATACAATATTAAAAGATAGAAAAAGGCTTCAACAAAGTCCCATACCTCATTTATATATTCTTTCAACCGGATATTCCTCGTCTTATACACATTTATGACCTGTTGTACAATGAGTTCTAAGTCTCCATGAACCTTTAAATGCTAAATTTTTAGTTCTTTGGCTGCCCTGAGACCCAACAACAATGCCTTGTACTCTGCAATATTATTTTTAGTCTCGAATTCTAGCTTGTAGGATAGTGTAAATATTTCACTTGCAGGAGAAATCAGCACTATGCATGCCCCTGCACCTTCTCTGGATGAGGCTCCAACAAAGTATAATTTCCAAAGCAGATTTTTATTTTCAGCAGACTGTGGGACAACAAATGATTTTTTCAAAGACAAAGTTTGTTGGACAACATCGTCAATATGAAAAATAGAAGATCCTAATTCCACATCAATTGCATAAATGGGATGGTTTATAGAATGATCACTATCACTGATAATATATGACAACTATGCTTCATGATAAAGTCTCCTAAATTCTCCTCCAAAAACAGGTAAAGTGGAATAAGAAAGATCCATTTGAATATATCACCCAAGCTTCTTACACCAGGATCTGGACAATAGCATACCAAACCTAGGAGGGATATCAACCAAAACTATATCCATGACTAAACTCTTGGCTGGGATTTGAGATAATGAAACAACAAGGTCTTTGATAACCCCCAAGCATTTGAATTTTTTGGAATCAAAAGAAAAGAGATCGTGGTATGTCTTAGTAATTTCTAACCCCAGTTCTTCCATGACAACCTTTGGCATAATATTATGAGAGGCTCCAGAATCTAACAGGAAATTATGAAGGATTTTGTCATGAGCATTTAATGAGACATAAAAAGGAGGAGTGGAATCATCCCTTTCTTCTACAATAGGCACTAAAAGAATAGTAGGTTTTTCATCCTGGATATTAATCACATCAGTAGAAGGTTCTGTAGCAGAAGAAGGTTGCAACCACTTCAAAATATGATTCCTATAAGAATTATTTTTAACCAATTCAGTCAGAGGAATAGGGATTTTGATCTTACTGATATCATGTTCTAAGCTAAAAGGAGAGACTAACCTGTCTGATTCCGGGGCCGATATATTCATAACAGGTTGTACTTGTCTTTTTTCAGGATTCTTATTGTTTGTATGTACTGTTGGGACAATGGGACTCTCCTTATGAGGAGCAGGTTTGTCTTTCTCAGGAACATATTTTTCTTCCTGAGGAGCAGATTTGGATCTAAGATTGTACCCTTGTTGTTATGTATTACAAAGCATAGCATCTGGACTTCCTCGAGCCCATGAACTCAATGAATCTTCATATTCATTCTGTGTTAGGTGACTTAGAGAAATTTCATATTCAAATAAATGAATATCCAGATCTTCGTCTCCATCTTCAGCTTCATGATTTTCCCTAATGTAATTATTCTGCAGAGGGGTCTGAATTTTTTGATCATCATTATTCTTTTTATCCCTCTACATGATCTGAGGGTTATAAATCCTTATGTATGGATTTATGTTATGATTTCCTTCTTGAGGTGAATTCCATTTCTTCTTCTCCAATCCGAGTTTGGATAGTTCAGATGACATTTCTTTCATCTTTCTTGCCATTTCCTCCAAGGAAATATTCTGATTTTTAGTATTTGATGCAGAGGACTTATATTCTTCTTTTAACTTTCCCTTATCTGATATCTTCTTTAGCTGTTTAGATGCTAGAATATTGGATTCAACTTCAAGATATTAATCTTGCATATCAGCTAGAGTGGTTGATCTTCTTTCCCTAAGAAGCAAACAAAAATCAGCATCAAAAGCATTGGCATAACAAAATTTTGCTAACCTTTTAGCTGGTCTAATATCATTTGGTATTTTCTAATACATCCGATTGAATCTCTGAGAAAATTCAGAGACAGATTCACCGTTCTTTCTTTGAAGATTACTGAATTATGTCATGTAATACATATAATCTTTCTTGTCTCCCCACTTTCTCAAAAAGGTGGCATCAAGGTCTGTGATAGTGGTAATAGAGTTGGTTCTAAGGTTTCTGAACCACTTCCTCACTTCTCCATCTAAACTTTGAACAAAAAGCCTCATCCACACATCATCATAATCCACTTGGAAATTATTAGCAAAGGAATAAAAAGCAGTTAAATTCTCTTTTGCAGTTGTTTCCCCTTCATTGTCAAACCTTGAAAGGTACTTCATGTAATCAGTTGTTGGGAGAGGATGAATATTATTTGGTAATACCAAAGGTGCATATCGAGCAACCTTGATAGCATCCATTGGGTTTGGAGGTGTTGCACCAACCATTGTTTGACCACCTAAAGGTTGATTTGTATGTAAGGACTGTGGTGATTGAGGTGATAAGAGCTTAGGAATATTCACCAATTGAATCTCAGGAGAGGACTGGAGAATCTCTTCAACAAGTTTTTCAACAGGAAGGATATTAAATTGGAGGTTAAGATTAGGTTTCTCTTCTTGAACTTCTTCAAGGATTAATATTTTTTCCAAAGGAAGGTACTATGTTTCTTTAGGGAATTCAAAGCTTTCCTCAAAATTAATTCTACTCTCAGGATAGGGTGTGTAAAAATACTCTAGTTCAACAAATTCCTCTTTCCCCGAGGTAGATCCTTCAACAAGAGGTAAAAGAAACAATTTTTCAGACCCTAATTTTTTAAGAGATTTGTATTATTTGATGATCTTCTCAGAATCTCAAACGACAGGCACATTGGGGGATTCTAGATGGGCTCTAGTCCCCTTTCTCTTCGGATCCAAAGTGTCTAATTTGGAGTCACCAGGTGAAAATATATGCGGTCAACTGTGCCTAGTTATAGTTTCACCATCTATAACTAGATCTGTATCATGTCATTCTACCCAGGGAAAATCTCATCGTTTCGTCCCCGACAACGATGCAAAAAGATGTTAGCGCTAGAAGTTGTCCCTAGACTACTTTAGGAACAAGCCTAGCACATCTTATTTCAAAAATTTTAAAAGCAAAATAATTTTAAGAGTTGGGAGGATCACACTCTTGATCTTAAAGGGGATTAAAAGGATAAGTTGTCAATATCTCTTCTCTATGTGCAACAGATCAGGCAAACAAAACCACTAGTTGAGCCAAATGAGAGTAGGGTGTGTGTTGAAGAAGAAGAAGTGCAACAAGACTGATAACCATAAAAGAGCAATATGTTCTTTGATATAATTAACCAGTAGAAGAATAAATCTCAAACTCGGAAATCCTTTATGAATCGAATTTAAAGGATCTTAAACACACATGTGGTGAAGATTGAACTATAAAAATAGATAAACTGTCTCGGTGCATACATACAACCATATAATCATATAATAATAATAATGTGTTCAATATGGAGAATTAGAAATGATAAACAAAAGAGAATAATACACACCAACTAATGACTTCATTAACCACTGCAATCTTTATACATATAAGGTTGATCTAACACTTGTATAAGATAAAATCTTTTAAGGAAAACATGGATCCAACCCTTTCTTCATATATATTATCCAATATATAGATTTTCAAAATAAGTTACATGTACATGGGATCAATCCTAAGAATCAAGAACACCTCTAAAGAAAATCTCTACAAAACCTCAAAATGAAATTCAGTTCCTAACTGTTGATATACCAAATCATAACAGTTTACAAAAAGCTCCTATCATCAAGGCAACAAACTTTCACACATCTTCTTGATTTGACTTGCTTTGCATTTGAATGATGACATTGTTTCTTTATCCATATCTTTCCCAGATATCTTCGATCTTCAAAGATCCACTTGAAACTAATCCTTTTACAACAGAGCATAGGTGGTTGATCTAGATTAATATTCATATCTCAATATAGTTTGGTTTTGCTCCACAAAACATTACATAGCTTTAAAACATGATCCATTACATGCCTACATAATTCATAGCCTTCCCCCATTGTAAAATCTAAAACAGGTGCAAACAACAGGAAAATCAACTGCTACAGGTGTTTCGGTAGCGCCTTCATTTTCATGTGTAACGATTACAAGAATTTCTTGTAGCGCCTTTTCAAAAACTAGTCCTGTGTGTATTAAACCCTTTTCATTGTTTGAGTTATAGCTGGACATGACCAAAAAGGAGTGTTATCACTAAAAAATCATCCGCAACATTGCACCCAATCGTTGAAGAAAGGCATCAATGTCAACAACAATTAGTCCACCTACAACACCAAAATCCATCAAAAAGGAAAAAACTATATACTTGGTTCAAAAATCAAAGTGCGCAAATTCACGAAAGGAAGCATGTGCATAGTGCGCAGAATGTGCAAGCTAACACAGCCCTCAGCGCACACTATGCGCAACTGTCTACGATAAAATCCATGCACTTCTCATGAATGAGGCATTTATGAATCTTGTCGGCCTCTCAACCACTTCTAGTCTGACCCCCAACACAATTTGACACTCAGATATGAGAAAATCTAGCTTGGAGACTGGTCAAGGGCTAGGAAGTGCCCTAAAAGGCCCCTTGTTCACACTATGAACCAGTTGTATCTTTCCATGAATGGACACTATAAATATGTGCCATGGGTGTGCTAGAAAAATAAGAACTTCAAGATATTGCTATGCTGCAAGATTGTTCTTGGAGAATCGTCTTTTCTCTTTGAATCATTCAAGCACTATAGCAAGGGCCATTCCACTCACCTCTTGAGAGGATTGGCATTGTATTTCTTCACCATTGTCACTTCTCATTGCATGAAGAGAAGAGATCTCTATTAGGGAACTCAAGAGCCCTCCCAAGGAGGAAGAGGGGATTCATAAGTCCCTACCTTTCTCTATGATGTTAGCCTATCAATATATTGATCCATTGGTAGCTATATAATGGTCATTTTTTTCTTTTCATGGTTCTAGTTCTTGCAAGCTTCTCTAAAATTTATTTCTTTATGTTTTTATTTTTATTTCCTTGTTTCATGTGTATTTGGTTATCTAATCAACTCACAAACCTCTGTCTTGTTTAGTTGACTTAACTAAGCAGGTAAGTGTTGTGTTTTTGCTCACCCAAGTGACAAAAACAACACAATAGATTGACGACCATACTGGGGATCGATATCAAATTCCTCCCTATTTAAGTCTTGAGAGCACTTATTTCTAATTGTTTTGATATGTAGGTATCAAAACCGACCTAGTACAGTCTTCCAAAGTCAAAATTCAGAGCCAAGGAAAGACAATTTTATTTGGAAATTTCTTTCATGACACGTGACAAGAAGTGCACGGATTTCAAGGCACACAGATGTGCACTCTGTGCACTATGCGCGTGACAATCTTCATTACTCTGCACATTATGTGCCCTCTACGTGCTTGTCAGAACTACAACCCTCACATATGTTCATTTTTTGCAAATTGTAAGGGTTTTATGAGTGATTTGAGAGCCCATAGCCTTTAGATTTTAATTTCTTGTACTTTGTAAAGAAACCACACTTCACTTAGAGTCTATTCTCATAAGAAAGGTTAGCTAACATAATCACATAGGTGTAAAAAGAATCACTATTCTTCTCTTTGCTTTGTTTCCACATGGATGGATCATTTGGCATTTAAAATTTTGAGTTGAAGTTATTTGCTTTTTCAAACACAATCAATTAATTTGGGACTAGAAATCAATTTTAACCCTCAAGTATGTTATTCCCCTGCACCCAAGTGTGATCTCGAGAATCAGAACGGTGGTTGAAATGAAATTGTGTCTTCCTTTAAAAATCATTAGGAGAGGACAAAGCCCCCCTAGGGTAACTCTTAGTTTTGGAAATCATCTTAAAATATTTGTAAGGGCCCATACATGCCCACATATTTGCAATATTAGGATAGTTTCTAAAAACCTTTCCTAGTTTAGACAACACTCTAGGAAAGTTTAAAAGATCAAGTAACAGGCTCATACATACCCACATGTTTGCAATCCTAGGATAGTTTCAAAAATATTTCTAGTTTAGACAACATCCTAGGGAGTTTGAAGGATTTGTAAGGACCCATATGTCCACATTTCTAGTTATTTAGGGCTATAAATATTCCGCAAGGTTGTACCAAAGAAACATAGTAAGCTAGGTAAGAATATTTGTAATGACCACAGGAAGTCCACATGTTGCAATCTCACACTTAACTTATTAAAATATTTTTCACACTTTTCACTTTCTTGCACATAAAGCCACTCCTCACACACATCATTTATATTAGAATATTGGAGGTCGAAGTAAGCTTTCTTTTTAAGTACCTACAAAGTACTTCAAAGGAATTATGAAAGATCCGACTACTTCTTTGGAAATTATCCACACCAATTTAATTCAAACGAGGTTGGTCCATGGCCCCAATCTCTCAGCCCACCACATCTAAAACATTTCTAAGAACACATTAAATTTTCCTCCACAGGAGGTGCCAAAAAAATTTTTTTAGTCTAGGTTGGATATCCGGGGTAGGCATCCAAATAACCCCCCGTTATCAAGATCTCACATTTTGAAACAGTAGAAGTTGAGAATAGGGATCTTTTCAATCCTCCAATTCAAGTGCTCCTACACCATAAGGTAGGGAGATACCCATGAAGGGTTGAAGGCCAAGGTTCGGTTGTTCTACTCATCCCTCCTTGAGACACCCAACTCTTGTGAGGGTATCCAGCCCGTGACCCATTTCTTAGGAAAAAAATATGAATGTTTTACTTTGATCGAGGTACTTAGTGGCCAAACATAGGATATCTACCCAATTGGTGGTTGTGGGTTGCAATCGCACCTTGATCAGATTTTGTGTGGCTATTGAGAAATATCGCTAGTTCTTTCAGGATATGCACCCTCTACCCCTCATTATAATTGATTACTTCAACCTTCACTAGTTCCTCTTCCAGTGGCTTCATACCTCACTGTCGAGTGCTATTGGAAGGCCTAGTGCTAAATTGAGAGCAAGGACGATAAGTCTTTTAGGAAACAAGCATTTATTTTTTGTTTTCCCCCCACGCAGACAAAATCCATCTATCCACATGCTTGTTTATTTTACAGTTTATTTATGTATGGTGTTCATTTGATTACATGAAATTGTGAGTTATATTATCTTGTGAAGGCCAAAAATATAAAAATCTCTTGTTCATTTATTTATCTCTTATCACCATTTTCACACATTCACTTTGCCAATCAGAACCATAGGGGAACCACAGAATCCCTGTCGTTCTAGATGCTTGCAGAATCTCCCTCCTATCCTAGGAGGAGTCCCTAGTCTTGCCAATTCACAGGCTCAAACATCTCACACCCCAGTGAGTGCTATTGTTTTGGGATCATCTTTACTTGGTTCAAATTTTCTTGGGTCAAATACCCAAGGCCATCCATCTATTGGCTCTCCTTCACAAGCAAGCGGTGGTCAAAATTCTTCTCAAGGAAGAAGCGTAAACCCACCAAATCCCTCTCAAGGGACAGGTCCATTACCTACACACACAATGATTGGAACAAATCCTCTGCCAAATCCCCCTATGCCATACTTGGCATCCCTCAACATTCCTGATTTAACCAAACTCATGAATGATCCTATTTTGCATGACGCCACTTGGCCCAATATGCCTACCAAATTTCCTTCAGATATTCCAAAATTTGAAGGAAAACCAAGAGAAGATCCTGCCAACCACGTTATGACCTTCCATTTATGGTTCAAACTGCATCATGGATGACTCCATCCATTTGAGGTTATTTCAAAGAACTCTCACGGGTTCATCAGCCAAATGGTATGTGGACGAAAATCAAGGTCCCACGTGAACTTTGAATCATTGGCCAAGGCCTTTTTGTCCTTATTTCAATTACCAGTTCGTCATGACACTGGTTTAGAACTTCTCTCTGAGTTCAAGAAAACCACTGCTATCCATATCACCAACCACATCCATGAATGGCGTCAACAACATAGTTTATGTAAAGCATAAACCACCAAAGAATAGCGTCTTGATTAGTTTCTTAAATCACTTGTCCCTGTTGATGGGCCTTGTTGATGACCTCCTTGCTCATCAGCAAGGCCCAGCAATTCGACCTCATATATGCCCAATCAGGTTACTTGTACATAGTATTTCCTGATGCACCCAGACCCATACCATTTGGCTAGGACAAACTTGGGATGTCCCATGCTGCAAATGGGTTGATTGGTTCTATGACACATCTCAACCCTTACGGCTACCCATCACCCACTTATGGCGTAAATCAATTTCCGCAACCATATGGAGGGATGTCTTATTTCCCTCCTCCCACTCACCAACATTCATACCCTGTTGTTCCCCCTCAGTCGTTGGGGGGACCCCCACCGATACCCCAGATGCATCTAGTCTCTCAATCTAGTATGGGTCCCCAACCCCTGTCTACAACCCTAACAGTAGTGGAAGTGCTTCAACTTCCTATATGCCATATGGATCATCTCCACAAAAAATCGATACTTTCCTTTTCCTGGTCCTCCCCAGTCGGTTTCTCCTCCACCAGCACAACCACATGTCAGTGTTAAATTTTTTCAACCCTCTCTCATTCAACGAGTTCATGCTTTTGAATAGTTGAACATCACAAATTCAACTCACTAGCTGAATAATGCCAAGAAGAAAGGAAAAAATCAAAACAATAACAACTTGGGACGAAGAGGAAATAACCCCCAACAAAACCATCCCGCCGGGGGCAACCAGAACCCCCAAGGGGGCAATAATAACAATCAACCACGACAAGGGAAGAAGAATAACCTCAGAACCAACTTCCCTTGCGCTCTATGTGGTGAATATGGACATTATACTCACCACTGTCCCCAAATTGTTGATTACAAACGGATGAAAGAATCCATGAACACACAATGCCATCTGGTGTCACCTACCCCTTTCGTTGATTACAAAGTGATATTCTTAAATTGACAGATTTCTATGCAGGATGGAGGAGGATGCTTCTGCCATCAATTCTAAGCTATTCTTCCTAGTTTGATTAGATTGGGATCGAGTTTGAATAACTTTAGGTTCATTCCCTTCAGATCCAATCTTAGGGTTTGGGATTTTCATATTTTTCTTACTCTGTTTCCTGGTAATAACTTTGTTTTTCCCAATGATTGTCTTTTTATTTATAATCAAACTACCCTTCTAGGATTTATTCTTCATACGCTTAGTGACATGATTTGTATTGCTTGTAGATGTCTTTCCAGTGGGTTTGACAGGCTTCTCATCAATTATGATAACCTTCTCTGAGATGACAGGTTTATTCACTTTCTTAGACTTCAACCTGAATTTGTTTTGAGGCCTTGTGCTTCGTATTCTTACTAAAGTTTGATACCTAGAGGTATCATCATCGAAGCAACTCGAGGCATGAGGATTGAACTCTGGGATAGGCTCTTTAAAATGTACAGGATCTTCAAGCTCTTTTGTTGTTTTTACAATTTGTTGGTCCTCCACTGAAACCTTAGGTTTTTCTATCCTTTTGGCCCTTTTTGAATAAGTTTTATGTACAAAAGGGAAAGGGTGCTTACCTCCACCTAATTTGTGAGAAGACCATGCCTTTGTTCACTGGCTAGATGATGTAGATTTTATAGGCTTGTCTAGAGTCTCAAAACATGTTGCTCGTTTACCCTTCTTTGCAGGAGTGGATTGACTGACCTTAGTTGGAGTTTCTTGATCAGGCTTTAAAATATTTCCATGTGATTGAGAAGCAGAGGCATGCTTTTCCTTCTCATACTTGACTGGATCAAGAACGGATCCCAAGTCTTCTACAACTTCCCTAATTTGGCCTTAACAAGCACCTTAATCAACCCTTGATGAAAAATTCCATGAGGAGGAGTCTTGGGGTTCGCTTGAACTCTCATAGCCATATTGTTGATATCCCATAAGAAATAGTAAGATAAATTCATCCTCTTAATCCCTCCTAGATGAAGCAAAAATCGTAGGTGGAATAAGAACACAATAGAATAATGCCCCTCACAAGTGATGAACCTCGTAAGCATGAGAAATGCTTCCATTCACTCATCAAGAATCCAATCCCTAGGGATGCCCTTGGCCCAATTAGGGTCTCTATGGTCAGGTTTTAAAAATTGATTAATGTCTCAACCTGTGATCAATTTATTCTTAAACCATCTTTCGCCATCAGTGGGGAGGTTGCATACTGGAGCTATGGATTCTTCAGTAAATTGCATGGCCAAGTTTCCAACTCGGGCCCATTTCCATTAAAACTCTCTACAAACGCCCTGGTTGTAGCATAATGATGACCATTCAATTTAGTGCAGAAGAGAGACCACCCTACCCGATCAAAAATGATTTGGGTATCTTCATAAGCCTCCATGACTTCGGGCCCTTCGGGTTCTTTCTTGTTCACGTGTCCTCCCTTTCCCATAAGCGTAGCTGCGACCAGAAGAATAAACTCTTGGTTATAAAACATGGCTTTGTCTACTATGCAAAGAGAGTCAAGGAGATTTGCTAGCTCTACAGGGGCCAATTCAAATAAGTTCACTATTGTAGATAATGAACAAGGTGCCAGTTTTGAAAACACGTTGAATAAGACAATTGATTCGTGTAACTTTCTAGACAACTGACAGGTACAAATGATGACACATCCCACTTCACATGCTATGGTTGACGATGAGTACTTGGCTAACATATTTTTCTTACTCATGAGATTTGTAGTATGATCCACATCTTCCATGACTCACCAAAGTGCTAAAAATGATCATGAATATGGACATGTGGAAGTTCCTATAGCACCCAACCCGATTTGTATTTTTCACTCTTGAGTGGATTAGACTTTGAATTTACAACTCTTGAAGTTAAATAATCAGGATGCATAAGTATGCCATGACTAATGGTTCAAATGAAAAGACTTGAAACCATTTGATGTCATCAAGTAATCATTCTAACATGTATCTAATTCCCTATGTCCCCCTCTCACAACATTAAATCCATCTCATTCATTCACCCTAGAATTCTTTTAAAACCCCTTAAGGTAAGCTATTAAACTTTTAACAAAACGCTAAAGATTTTAATAACTTATAGAAAATTTAAATACAAATTAGGAATGAATGAGGGATAAAACTAGGTAGAACATAGTAGGTGTTAACAACACTAATACGATCAATCACCCAACACCTTTGAAGAATATACACAAATTGTTCTAATCAGAATATTCGCAAATTGTTCTAATCTTTAGTTGTCTTTTGAATCTTTACTACGGGGTTTAGATTTCTAACTGCTACAGGGGTAAAATAAAAACTATTTCCTCTTATGACACTATGAGGAGGCACTTAAAATAAAATAAAACTAAATAATGATAAAGGTTTCTTTTTTATAATAAAAAAATGAGTAACATGGCACGGAGCCTGCATGAGGTCACGTGCCCTTCCCTTTTCACTCCCAGTTGTAAAAAATTTATGACAAACCCCTCTCCCACCGAATGTTGTGTTTCATTGCTAGGGTTTTGTTTTTTTTATGTTTTTTCTTTTGGTTCTTCTCCATCCTAGTTCAAAAGGTGTGGCCCTGGCTCCATGGTCGACCGATTGAAGGGTGTGGCCATAGTTTCTAGGCCGACCCTTTTTTGCTCGGCTCTTCACTACCATGCAGGTCGAGCAGAAAATCTCTTGCCATCTTTCTTTTGTTTATCCTTACGCTAATTGGTGGGAGGGTTGGGCCACCTAAAGAAGGGTTTGATCGCCTAATACGAAGGATGGTTTTTTTGTGGAAGCATGGTTCGACAGCCTAAAACGAGGTTCAACCTATTTTGTTCTTGTTTTGGTTTCTTCCACATGTGTGGGTCACTCGAATGTGCCCAGGGAAGCTAAAGGCTCAACCCATTTTTTTTCTTTTCTTTTTATCTCCTTTAGTGTTCAGTTTGGGTACGACTCTGGTCTGAATTTGGGGACTCTGTGGCCCAATGGATAAGGTGTCGGTCTATGAAGTCAAAGATTTTGGGTCTGATCCCTAATGGAGTTGCAACAAGCAAGGTGAAAGCATAGGTTTGAATCCTACCATCCACACTGCAAGTCGTGTATTAACGAAAAATGCATATTCCTTAAGTGCATATATATATATATATATATATCCCTCTCTTTTTTTAAATAAAAAATAAAATAATTTTTAATATGCTTTTCAATTTCTGCAGAATACTAGGTCTAAGCACATATATTTACAAAAATAAACCATTTATTCTTTATCATTTTAATTATGTCATTATTACAATAAACAAGACTAGAACGTGGGGCTGGACAGAGTGCAGGATTTATTTTCTGCTACTCATTCTTTCATCTTCAAGGTTTGCTCACGGTTTCTGGGTTAGTTTTATGCTAGGGTTTTGGGGTGTTCTATTGGTTTAAATGACATATAAACTGCAGAATATGCTACCCTGCAAGAGGGAAATGGGTCCCTTTCGAATTTGTATGGATCTTGGTCACTATAAACCCTTTTCATTATAAAATAAAAGAGGAATTATTTTTTCAGGAAAATAAATTTATGGGTTTTTATCCCAGCTTAAGAAACTCCTTGTTTTCTAGTACATTGAATTCTGGTTCATTAAATTGTATGGTATTTTTTTTTGAAATATTACATTTTAGAGCTAGGTAGGTCTTCAAGGCTCCATTATATAAACTTCAGCTCTGATACCAAATGTAAATCCCTTCACCAGGCTTCATTTCATGGTTAGACAATAAATTTGTAATTTAAGTGACATTTTCTTTTTATGGGAGATCTCTTATGAACAAGTTTAAATTGTATTTATGTTTGCATGCAAGTAAATTTTTTTTTTTTGTAAGTAAGAGGAAAAATTATATTAAGATCCTTCCAAAGTCTGGAGCATTGTTCCAAAATACAGCTAAGTCCAGGCTACAGTTGCTGGACTGCCCCAACATGGGGAAACCAGTCCAGCTAGCCCTTCCATGTTTTTGAGAAAACAAGTCTAAGCTGAAACTATCATCAAAAGAGAGAGCATTATTTGTCCTATCATGCCTAGTAACTAAGTGAACAAACATACAGTGAAATTAGACCGTTGGCTTGTAGTCAGGCCAGGTGGCAGGGAGGTCGCCTGGCCACGGCTCTTCCTCGATGTGCGTGACGCCATAGTCCCATCGTTCATCAGCTTCGT
>JASDQU010242397.1:17360-46384 GCA_032191745.1 Picea mariana | reverse complement strand
ACACACACACACACACATACATATCTTGTTTCTAAATATGCAATTACTGACATTTAATTGTAACAACTCATCATGTAGGATCTGTATAGATTGTCATTGATGGGCAAAAGGCTTGAGGAGATATCTTATTAATGCGCATTAAACCAAGATTTACGGGGGGTTATATTATCCCTTACGAGTGTTGATTTCAAAATCATGAAATGTTGTTCGCATGTCGTGGCCTTCGCACATTCACGAAACCTCCAATCCTTAATTACTCTTCGTCGTACTTGCCACCTTCACATTTCTAAATATGCAATAAGTAAGCTTTACTACTAACAATTCATCATGGACCACCCATACAAATTGTCATTAATCAATGAAAGGCTCAAGGAGATTTCCCATTCATAAGCATTTAACCAAGATTTAGCAGAGAGTTACATTATCGGCTCTAACTATTGATTTCAACCATCATCTGGAGAAAAACAACATTTTCATAAACTTATGGCATCAACTCGACAACAGTTCTGTGGAGATATAGTGAACATCTTCGAGCGCGAGGACCAGAACTTCCAGTGGTCTAGGGAATATCATTATTACTCAACCTCTGCCGCAGAGAACCAAGTAATTTGGACCTATGGGATTGCTCGTGTAGGGTGTTTCCCTGAGGTTTTTGACTGTAAGTACCTCGTCTCTTGGTCTCCCGAAAAATTTATTTTAGACAAAAGAATTATTCCACTGCGGGACCACTCTTCTGTTTCTTTGTCACTTCAGGTCTTCCGCCAGATGCTAATATTGTCAGAGCCAACATTGACGTTCAAAGGAGAAGATTCGAAACATTTCCTAGGAAAGAATAATAACGAGTTGGACCTCTTGCCCCATTTATTGGAAAAC
This sequence comes from Picea mariana, assembly GCA_032191745.1. Taxonomy (NCBI): domain Eukaryota; kingdom Viridiplantae; phylum Streptophyta; class Pinopsida; order Pinales; family Pinaceae; genus Picea; species Picea mariana. The sequence continues at coordinate 45,511 of JASDQU010242397.1, read as the reverse complement.
CCACTTCTAGTTCTTGAAGATATTACAAGCTTGCAGGTTAGTTCATTTAGAAATCCATTTCGTGAAATTGCTTGGCTATTTACAAGAATAACAGGACAGGAGTCCACAACAACTGTTTCCCGAATGGCTCTTTATATTTTCTATTTCACAGTCAATGAACAACCCATTTTTTATAGGGGCAAGTTAATTTTCCATGAAATCTATTCCCAATTGTCAAGCTTCAAAAGGGAAAAGAAATTTTATATGTCGTCCTATTTAGCTTTTGCGATAGCGCATTCCTATCAATTTTCATAGCTATCTCTCTCCAAGAATGTCAACTGTGAATTCCACCCAATAACATTCCAGTACCAAGCCTTGTGGAAGCACAAGGTTTCCCATTGATTCTATGAAGTTTTTAATGGTTTCGTGTCTATTTTCAAAGTTTTTTTGTTAGGAGAAGATGCTCCCCACATATCTCAACATGAAACTAGTTTTTGCACATGAAGGGGACACTCGAACATTTGGATAATTACACCGTCATAAGATTTTTTGGCTCCACGGAAATACCTGCTCTCCTTCCATGTCACATTAAGGACATAATGTTTGTTGCAGAGGTAGCATGACAATACAATTATTGGTTGCATCTATTGCAAAAGAAGAAAAAAAACAATTTATTCCTCTGCCTTGGAAAGTAGAGGAGTTCGTGTTGAAAAACATCAAGAAAATTGAGGAATTCGCAGTGCATTCTAGCATCTCCAACCTCATATATGTTGAAATCATAAGAGGGTTCGACCCCTATAATATTTTTTGACAACATTTACAAACACTTGGAGTCGGCGATTGTTTTTTAAAAAAACACTTGCCTGAAAAGAGAGATAGTGGTGGCAACACTCCTACCTCTGATGCCGACGATGTGGACACAGTGCAAAGCTGCACTACATTGTACACACAACAGGGGAAAGGCCCCAATGACAAGAGTGTTCAATCGGAAAATAGCACTCCAAAAAGTACGACATCCCAGAGCGTCACTCCAACGACCCACCACAAAAACAAAGAAGGTCAAATCTCTTCAAATGGAGGAGGATATAATGACCCTCCTCAATGTCAAATTGATAGTTCTCACAAGATTCTAGTAGAGAAGAAGAGAAAAAAAATGTGGGACAGACGGAAGAGTCGGAAATTCAGAGTGAGAACATGGAACTTGACACTTATATGGATCGCATGTTCCACTTCCTTGATCAACCGAAAATTCCATCCAGCATAGCTGTCCAATGTACATATCCGTTACCAAAAATTTTGACGAAGATGAATCCTTCATGTTCCAGAGTGCTATTTTTGATAGCCAGTCCAAAAAATTGATAATTGAGAAAAAAGATGTTAAAAATAAGAAAGGGAAATCTTGTTAAGAGGTTGCCCTTGCCAACATGCGGTCGTCCTAAATCTATCAACTTCACACCGCGATCAGAGAAGCACTTCATGATTCCATTAGAGGCATTGAGACCGAGAATGTCAGAATGAAGGACTGGGTTAAGGAATTGGAAGAGGCTTTCGTTCCTTTGTCATTGCTTGTCAATCCTTTGGCAATAGCCATGCCTGCCACCCCTGCAACCAACGTAAGAGCATCCTCCACCCTGTTGGCATCCTGTAGAGGATATGTGGAGAATAATATCAAGAAAATAATGGAACTGGTTACCGAGGTGTGGAAAACATCACAAACCATCACTTCCCTTAGAACCAGGGCACATAGTTTTCTCGAACATTTGAAGGCAGAGTTAAAAGATGAAGAAAATTTATTTTTAAAAAACGATCCTTCCTTTTGGCACCATTGTCAACAATATGACATAAACAAAATTAAGAGAACAATATCTTCCATCCAAAAACCAGATCGGTCAATTGAATGCATGTTGGAAATAAAAAGTGAAGAACCTGCATCTCATTGTTCAGTCATGTGAACAAGCCATATCGAAGAAAGATAAATTATTCACAAGGCTCTCAAGAATAGACTTAATCGCAAAAACCAATGACTTCCAAGACCCCGACTTAATCACAAACTCCTTGCCCTTAACCAGGCAAGAGTTTGATAAATAGGTTGTTATGTTTAAGTCCTTGTCTCTGGAAAATTTTTACAACATCCTTCACTTTGATCAAGCTCACATCGATGACTGGCTAGTCAAATATTCAGTACAGAATGAGGAAATTCATCATGCTCTGTGTAATCTTTCTATCGACTTCCGGGAATTAGAAAATGATATTTTCAACATAAAAATATGAAATGAGATCAATGTCGCCCCAATGAGAAGATACATGCAAGAATGGCTCGAGAGGCAATTGAATAAGGCCACCGATGAAAGGCAACAGGAAGTTGCCAGGATTCCAATAGTCGTTGACGACATCATTGAAACCGAAGCCGTCAGCGACATCAATGAAACGACAGTCGCAAAAAAATAACCAAAGGGCTCATATGTACCCTCACTATAAGTCTATTGATTGCATCCTGCTTTGTTTATCAACCCAATTATTCCACTTTCTTAAATAGAGATGTGTACGCAAACAATTATACCTTTCAATTTATTTTTTTTGCAGGTATTGCACTCTATATACTTTCTAGAGTCTTGTTTCTTGTACATATTTCTCTAATGGTCTGCGGGAGCCCCAATCCAAGTCTACATGACAAACACATTGAAATTCCCATTAATATGTAACGGACTTTAATTTTTTTGTATATTTCAAAATTTTCAGTAGTATGTAGCAAACTTTTATTTTTTGACATACTTCAAATAAAATTGTTTTCTTATCTCCTTTTAAATTTATGTCTTCATACATTTTTATCTTTCACCGATCTATATTGACAAATGCATTTAAATTTTTATATGTAACAAACTTTTATTTTTTTATATATTTCAAAATAAATGGTGCTCTACATGCCCACCGTCATTTACTTATTCCCTATGTTGACAACTGCATTTCAATTTTTATATGCCAAGCATCATTTACTTATGCCCCATGTTTCATGATATACATGTTGCATACAACATTTTCATCATATACATTTCAAAATTTCCAGTAGTATGTAACAAACTTTTATTTTTTTACATATTTTAAATAACACTGATTTCGTATCCCTTTTTAAATTTATGTCTTCATACATTTTTATCTTTCACCAGTCCATATGGAAAATACATTTAAATTCCCAATTTTTTTCTTCCACTGTGAACAAATTTGTAGTTTTTTATATACTTTCAAAAAATAAATGTTGGTCTACATGCCAAGTGTCATTTAATTTTGCCCCATGTTCCGTGATATACATGTTGCACAACATTTCTGTCATTTACAATTCGACCCCATTTTCCAATATTTGCTTTCTAACCTCGTTGGCAGGGACTAAGCTTGCCACACATCCTTGTTATATGTGTGTGTGTGTGTGTGTGTGTGTGTGTGTGTGTGTGTGAATATAGAAAGATTTTTATTTATGGCTCACATTGAAATTATTTTTTTCTTATTAATATTTTTTTTAAATGCTACATATTAACTCTATAATATTAAAGCATGGAAGGAATTATGCAACTCCCTACTTCTAGGAAGTAGAAAGCACCTATTATCTAAATCATAATTTTTTTACTTTCAAATACTCTATATCTTTCTCTCATGATATTAAGCATTGAAGGAATTACCATCTCCCTCATTCTAGGAAGTAGAAAGCTTTTATTAACCAAATCAGATTTTTTTTACTTTTAATTATTGTATCTTTTTCTCTCTATATAAAGTTGATATAGAATTTTACTTAAGATAGATATTGAAATATTTTATTTATGAGCACAAAAGGAATGACACATCTCCCTCATAATGGGTTGTAGAAAGCCCCTTTCAATACAATAAAGTTGATATCAATTTTGTTTATGGTGGAGATTGAAATTAATTTTTTCTTTTTAGTAATTTTTTAAATATCACATGTCAACTCCATATTAAGCATTGAAGGCATTGCACTCTTTCATTAGATATATATATATATATATATATATATATATAGAGAGAGAGAGAGAGAGAGAGAGAGAGAGAGAGTTGATATACAATTATTTTACTTTTTAAGGTGAATATTAAAATATTTTATTTATAGTAGACATTGAAGTTATGGAAAAATCCCCTTTAACTAAATTTTTTATATTTAATATGGAAGAATACATAGCAACTTATAAAAGAAATCCCTTATACTTCACTTATTATTATTATTGAAAATATTAATATTTGATTTTAAAATTTAAATTATACTTATACTTTTAAGCTATACTTATACTTGAGCATAGAGTTGAGCATAGAGCTGTGATATAATATATTTGCTTTGTCTTAAGAATTGTTCTTTGTACCCACTTAATAGCAAGGGGAAGTAATACCCTCGCTTTGATTATGTGCAAATGTGGTACCCTGTACTTTGGAAACAGAAAGTCGCATACCACTTCTATGAAGTGAATAATGCGTTTATTTATTCTTTTAAAAGGACCAATGTAGATCTAAATTAACCATGGATCTATCAAGGATCAAGAGGGATCAAATATCTCGAGGTGAAACCTCTTTTAGAGTGCAAATCTTGAGGAAAGGTTAAAGGTTTTCACCACGATATATTTGATCCCTCTCGATGCTTGATAGATCTGGGGTTGAGATGGATCTATAATGGTAGTATTATAATTGAAATCAATGCTCCTATTTCTCTAAATAGTAAATAGTAATAGTAATAGTAAATAGTAAAGTAATAGTAAATACTAAATACTAAATTAATAGAAGTAATAGCAATAGTAAATAGTAATAGTAAATGCTAAAGTACCAGTAATATACTAAATTACCAGTAAATACGATATATATAATAACATGTGTAATTTTTGTTTTTATTAATTGAGTCTACCTTTTTAATTGAGTGGACTTTAAATTTTTGAAAATTTTGAAATCTTTGAAATCTAGCATCACCCTAGTGTAACAATGTATTTCCCATATTGGGCTATAGAGAGTCTCTCGATGGACCAAGTATATCTAGGTTATCCCTAGAAGCAATATCTTTCTTAGACAAGAAATGAAGTTTTGAAGCCATGGATAATTTTAGTGTTATAAGACTCTACTATTCACATGAGAAACCTTCATATCTACCTTATTATGTTTCTGACAAAATATTTGTAGTTGATATATGTAAGAAGTATAAATTTTGGGCTCATTTATTCAATGAGAAAAAGAAAATACAATTCAGCCCACAACCATGGAAAATTGGGGAGAAACCTATAAAAAGAATTATTGGTGTGGATGTAATCTCAACTTAGTTTAATTCATTCAATCTCAAGAAATCAAATGAAATCAAGGGTTTCGACCCTAGTCAATTGTTTATGACACACATGCCATTTGTAATATATAGTGGATCATTTTCCAAAACATTCTTATTTGGAGAAGAAGAAGGTGATAGTCAAAACCCTCAAGGGTTACCTATGGAGAAATTGTAAGAATATATTGAGACAGTCATTAGTACAATTGATCAATGCAAATAATGAGGAAGATTTGTGAATGAGATAATTTCACAGTCCCCAAATGTTTCTCAAAAAAAATTCCTACATAAAGGAAAACCCCATACTTTAGTTCAAGAACAAGGGAAGTCTTTGATGGATAATTTCGATGATGAAGGAGAACAAAAACCTCCTAAGGGAAATATTGAGAAGCCACATAAACTCCCAATCGCTAGTAAGAGGAAATGAGGCACAAATAAAGAGGGAGAAAGTGAAGACATACTTGGAGATGAAATTGTCTCAGAAGACATGGAACATGATGTAAATATTGAAGAAATTGAATTTGCAGGTGAAGAAAAGAGGATAGAATAAATAAGAACGATTGAAAAATAATTGGCTACTCAAGAGCCAATCATATTAGAAAAGGATTCTATGACCTTGCATCGTGCCACATTCAATAAAAATTCAAGAAAGTTAGTTATTGAAAACATCAATGCAAAAAATAAAAAGATTCAAGAAAAATGGAATTCAGAATTTGAGCTTAAAGGGGTTCCACCCTCAAAGATTGTAGAATTTCGTGAGGCCGCAAGAGAATCTTTAAACATGTCAATTAGAGATATAGAGAATAAAAACTCTATTTTAAAATATATATTTAGAGAATTGGATATTTCTCTGGTGCCCCCACCACAGTTTGTTATTCCTATCGCCACCATACATCAGGCCCTGAGAATGCTTGAAGGAATACCAAAATCTAGCTCAAGATTAAAAGGAACATCAAGTTTGCTTGCTTCTATCAGGAGATATGTCAGTAAAAATATCCAAAAGAGAATGTCCCTAATTCTTGAAACCTGGGAATTGACAAAAAGATTTGTTTCTCTAGGCTCAAAAATGACAAATTTCAGACAATATCTTCAAGAATACCTTGAAAACGATGAATAATGTTACAAAGGGGACATCTCTACTTTTTTTGCAAAGGTTTTAGGTCTTAGTGAAATATGAAGAAAATAAGAGGATTTGCCTTTGACAATCTATATAAAACAATTAAAGTCATGTTGGTTAAAGATGATAAAAAGTTTAAAATAAATGTTAGTTGACTGCAACATCATAAGTGTTAAAATAGGTGAATTATAGTTGGATTTGATCGAATTAAAACTAGTCGATTTGATCGAATATGTGGAGGACCCACACTTAATTACGAATTTGATAATCTTGTCAAAGGAACAAATGGAATAAAAGTTGGAGTTGTTAAAAATTGCACCACCTTAAAAGTTCAACAACCTGACCGAATATTCAGAGAAAATGGTAGAGAGTTGGTTGGTATGTTAAAAATTATGACATTGAAGATACCCTTCGTCAACTCTCGATGGATTTTAAATATCTAGAAAATGTATTGTTTGATATTAAAGTGAAACAAGAAATAACCATGACACCAATGAGAGAATATATCGAAAATTGGTTAAGGAATTTTTTAATTAAAATAATTGAATAAGATCAAGAAGAAACAGTTGCAACCGGTCAGTTAGTTCCAGCAAGGGAAAGTATAAAAGACATCCCAACCATTAGATGAGAAGGAGAGATTCCATCACAATCTAGGTATATATTTTTATGGTCCACATGATCCTCTTCCCATTCCATTTGTATGAACACTTTCATTTTAATTTTAGTTTAGAACCAGACAATTATTCTTGAACTCGTTGGAAAACTATCTCGGGGCATAACTTTAATGATTTCTCAGACTTTTTAATGTCTAAGTAATCTATTTTTGGAGTGTGCCTATCATATTTCCTTTCAATTTTAAATGTGAATACTCATTTAAAGTTCTCTGCATTGTGGACTTATATCTTTCTTTCTTATGAATGTGATCAAATCTTGCTTATGTTGTGATGGTTGTGAGGAATGTGTTAATCTTACATGATATTTTCTCTACTTCTATATAGTATTGTAAAGATGTCATATTTATTCTTTGAATAAGTTCATGGTCCTTTTCTCAGGAACATTTCCTTTTGAATATACTTTTTGTATTTTTTAAACTGTATTTTCATAATTTATTTTAAGAAATAATAGAAGAGTACCACCCCTTTAAACACACGAGGTGATTTATCCTCATGAGATAGTTGTTGATATTTTTACCAATATGAACATCAACAACCACCTGTGAAAAAGAGATGTACTCCATCGTGCAAGCATGTTGACAATGGAAGCATTATATTCTAGGGAAGGAAATGATCATCTGGACTAGTCATAGGACTCTGTGATTCATGCAGACACAAGGAAATTATAGAATGACTACCATCATAACTGATCGACATACCTACATCAATTCCACTTGAAAATCAAGTATAATAAGGGAAACAAAAACCATGTTTCATATTTTCTTAGTTGACCCTCGATTTTGGCACTAACCACAAATCTTAAATTTTGTGAGAATGAGACCTCTGGGTGGCCACAATTATACAAGAATGACTATGATTTCACTACCATGTATCATACATTGAGCACAAGAAAAAATTTCCATACTTTCATCTCTAGGATGGACTACTATTCCATATGGGCCACTTCTATGTTCCTTCAAGAAAGTGTGTGAAGCCAAATTTTGGAATCTCATTATAGTCGAGTGGTAGGACACTTTGGCGTGGAAAAAAAAGTGAGAATACTATAAAAGTATTTTTATTGGCCGAGGATTTGACTAGATGTCAACAAGTATACAAATCACACATTGCTTGCACCATCCCTAAACCCACCATTAATAAATAGGGGTTGTACACCCCTCTTCCTATTCTTGATAGGCCTTGGGAGTCCATCTCCATGGATTACATGTCTATCTTACCTTCAAACAAGCATGGTAATGACTGTGTCTTCCTGGTTGTTCATCAATTCTCTAAGATGAAAATTTTGACACCCTGGAAGAAGAGTGTATCATAGTCGAGGCCACTACTAAGCTCTTCTTCAAGCGTGTTTAGGTTCATTTCAGGCTACCACGGACTATTATTTTAGATCATGATAGCAGGTTCTTGAGTACATTATGGTCGAATATGTGGTCATTGATGGACACTAACCTCACCCAATCAACTTCCTTCCAGTCCCAAACTAATGGATAAACAAAAGTATTCAACAAGATGATTGCGCATATCCTTAGAATGTGCAACTCCAAAAATATCAACACATGGGATGAGAGTCTTCCTTATGTTCAACATCTAGTTACAATCGAGCCCTTCATAGCTCTACTGGCCATAATCCTTTTCATGTGTGTTTGGGGTTCTATCCATTGACCATAATTGATATAGCTCTTTCCATTGAAGGGAACAAAAGAGGAATCTTCCCATGCTCAAACTAAGGCTGATAAGGTAGTTAGAGTTCCATGGAATGATTCTCTATCTTCTTCAAAGTTATTCTATAGTCTTTTGAGTCCCAAACTTTTGGGGCCATTTTGAGGCCCTAAGAAATGTTTTTTGAACTTCCAGAGGTTTAAGGGTTGCCATGGACATACCTTTCCCCAACCAAAATTTGTAATACTCATATATTTTTTTCCAACAAGCTATCATGTGCCCCAAACAGAGATCACATGCAAAAGTTTTTCCCTCAGGAAGTTGACATATCAGCTAACCACCTTGGTGCTTGCAATGGTTTTGGAGTTTCATATTCTACGGTTAAGGTTTTGATGTTTAGGGGGTTTTCCTCTTTGTTTTTAAGGCTTCATGATAAAATATCATTTTCAATCTCTTTGTAATCAACTTTTTTCAAATGAGTGTAGATGACATCTCTTTCTCTTCAGAGATAAACTATCGCCATTCTATCCAGTTTGTGTTCTACAATATTCTACTATTTTATTCATTAATAGAAGTTGGGTTTCACTATATTGTTGTACTATCTATATTTATGTGTGTGTTCCATTTCATTCTTAACATAATCTGTATCAATTTAGGTTAAATTTTTGAAGATTTAAATAAAAATTAGGAAATTGAAAAAAAATGAAATTCCTTGCAAGTACATACTTGGAATCAATTGGAGACCATGTCAACGGAGTGTGGACACCACATCAATAGAATGAGGGAAACCTTTTTCTCAATCTCCTTTGATAACAAGTAGTGTGATCGATCTATTGGTTAAATAGATGAGTCATGACCCCTTTTCAGATTATAAACATAGGAATATGCATGCATTCCTAAAGTTTGTGTGCATTATTAGGAATGCATGCATGTTGCTAAGAACATGCACATGTTCTCAAGAATGCACATTCATTATCAAGAACATGCATGGGTTCTCAAGAACATGCACACAGTTTTAAGAGTGCATGCACACTCTTGTCGATGGGATGACTTGGCCCAATTAGTGGCAGTTTGAAGATTGCCTAGCATGTCACATTAGGAACACATGCACATTATTAAGAGAATTATTGATAACATGTGTGAGTTCTTCATAACACATACACATTCCTTTTAAGGGGATGGCTTGGCCTCCTCGGTGGAAGTTCGAGGATTGTTGATCCTATCACATTAGGAATGCATGTGTGTTCTTAAGAATGTGTGTAAATTTCTATGTGAGCACATTCGTGCTCAACTCGTTGCCACTTTTTGATCCATCAACTTTTTTCAAACACCTTATATATTCTACCCTTAAAGTTTCTTCCTCCAAAACCTAAGTTGGAACCATAATATTTTTAATTTAAGTAGAATGGTTATTATGTTTTTTGGTAAAAACAATATAGTGGTTATATATTTCCATTAAAAATAGATTATTACCTAATTTTTATTGATTTTGTTTATTAGATGTAAAACTTTTAATTTATTAATCCCTACTAACCATGAATTATAACTTTTGACCCCCCCAAAAAAATAATTTGGCATGAGTTTTAGTGAATGTTTTCTCCAAAGTTTGTTGAAATTTTTGTATTAGGAGAATTTTGAGGTAAAAAATGTGGTTGAAAAACAAAAAATGTACTATCAGAATCAACTTTGCAAGAACCAATCACATTTTAGAGGATCAAATCATCCCTAGTGGTTGAGTTGGATTTTCTTGAGTTAAAGATGCTTATTTATCACATTTTAAATGGTGGATAACCGTTGATAATTAACCTTGTTAGTGTTGCAAGAAAAGTACTCATAAATTACTTTTGAATATAATATAAATATATTCATAAAGTAAAATAATTTTAAAATAAAATACTTTTGAGTATATAAAAAGTAAAAGACCAATTTAAAATTTTAAATTTTAAAACGTCATAGTCTAAACATAAACATTCTATGTTTTGGCCCTTTTTTCAAGAATATTATTTATTTATTTTTTCTAGAAATCCGGTGAAATTTTGTTGGATTTGTATATTTGAGTGACTAAGTTTGTATAATATGAGTGTCATGGGGTTTTTTTAGCATGTAGAATCCATTTATGCATTCATAAATGCAATTTAGAAAACAAAAAATTAAGATTTCGTCTAGATTTATGTTGTCGGATTATGGAGAAAATGACCAAATGTAGAATGTTTAAACAAAGATTCTTATATATTATTCACAATTTATGTTGTAAATTAAATAAAAAATATTTTGTATTCTAAATTAATTAAAAAAAAAAACTTTATATTCTAAATTAAATAAAAACTATATAACTATTACTGCTAAATTTAAGGAGAATATGTGGTGTGATAAAGAATTAGAGGACAAAAGGAAACTAACATACCACAAGGAGGTGGTCAACCCTAATTTATAATATTCAAAGTGCCTCTCAATTTTGAGAAGTGCAAAGAAGAAAATCAACATTGCTAAAATAAGAACAAACTCTCATGAGCTACATAGTGAAACTGGGCGTTGGACAGTTCCCAAAACATCGTGTGATGAAAGAATTTTCCATCTTTGTGACACTAAGAGGGTTGAAGATGAAAATACTTCCTCTTGGAGTGCCTTTCCTATTCCCAAATTAGATCCCAATTTAAAAATATTTGACACAACACAAATCTTCCTAACCTCCTAAGTCATCAAAATTATGGTGATCTTGGAATGCTTCTCTCAATGTTTTTTTAGCACAAAAATACAACTTAAAGAAATCGAAGTAATCTCTTACCTTATTAAGGTTTAATATACCAATTGGTCTCAGTGGACGTTCATCCTCATCGTCGTCATCATCATCATATATTCAAGATAATATATGTAAGAACACACATATATTAATTTAACTAATATATGGAGTAAGTGGCATAGGCTATATATTAGTTAAACTAATATATATAATTTTTACTTTCCTTTGGTACGGCCGTAGTGAAAAACAACATATTCATCTCTATAGTTGGGACTTTATTGCAAAACCAAAGCCTTTAGGAGGTTGGGGTTTGTGAAACATTTTTCTTTTTAATAAAACGTTGGCGGGAAACTCTTTGTGGCATATGTTGATGAATGATGGGATTTGGCATAAGGTCATAAAGGGAAAATATATCCCTTATTGCTTTGTATCTTATTGTCTCAGGTCGACTTCTCATAGAACGTCTGTTTCTTCTTAGATATGGAAAATTTTACTAAAGTCTTTGCATATTATAACTCATTGGCTGAGTTGGAAGCCTAGGACTAGTCATTCAATCTTAATAGGAAAGGATATGATCCTGGCTTTGGAGAACTCCTCTCTCTTATCGTAAGAGCTATTATTTTTTTAAAGAAAAGAAACATAAGCTATCTCTTTCAGGCTAGCGGAGCTATTTAACGAGGGACAATCTTTTCATAGTGGAACGATAGTGAAGAACTTGGCCTCACTAGGAATTTGGCATTTGAATCAAATCTTTATTGCAGGGTTTTAATTAGATTGGGGATTCAGATACAGGACATAAATGATGAACTACATTGGATTGGGGGTGATAAGTCATGTATACTATCGGTCAAAAATGTTTATTGGGCCATAGCTACAAAAATCTGGCAGCAGACTACTGCTGGATGGAGGAGAAAATTGTGGATCTGGGATCTAGCTCTTAAAATTAAACTATTTATATGGTTATCTGTGGAAAGAAAAATAATTACATGGGATAATCTACAAGGTAGAGGTTGGGAGGGACCCAATATTTGTCATTTATGTTTAAAGGAACCAGAGACAGTTACCCATCTGTTGGTCAATTGCATTTTTACCTTATAAGTTTAGCACATAATTATAAGAGGGATAAAATTAAGGAATCTTTGGGAGGGGAATACATTGAATGAATGTTTTGATTGTTGAACAAATCAGGTGCCTAAGTACCCTACTCTTCCTTCCATTGTTAGATGGCATATTTGGTTGGAACGTAATAAGGTAATTTTTGAAAATGGGAGTCCATCTATCAACTCTATAGTGTACAAGTCACTTGGAGGAATGAATAGTCTAACAGTTCCTTAGAAAGTGACTACCCACCGAATCTTCAAGACTTCTCCCAAATATTTGGTGATAGCGGGCTGGTTTGATGGAGCAACTCAATCAAATGGACAACATAGTGGAGCAGGGAGTGTGATTAGGATCAATGAGAAATCTGTGTACAAATGGCCTTTCAAGTGTGGCACAGGCACCAATACTAGAGCATAATTACTTGAATTTTGGGCTACCCTCACTCTGGCAACTAGGCTACATAGTATTGATATACATGTATTTGGGGACTCTAGAATAATAATTGACTGGCTAAATTGTAAAGGGAAATTGCAGGTAAATACATTTGAATGTTGGAAAGAAAGGATTAGAGAACTCGACAAATCTTTTTCTTTGATCAACTACACTCATATCTATCGAGAATTTAACAAGGAGGCAGACATACTTTCCAAGAAGTCCCTTCAGATGCAAGAAGGAAAAATTACTTACAACCAGTCGGAAGATGGAAATGAGGTTAAGTTATATTAAAACATCTACGAAGTTTTATTAGCACATCTATGAGGTGAAATCTACAATAACATTAGAAACAAGCGTTTTTTTTGTATAACTCTTTTTGGATGAACAATGTGGATAGTTGGTCATCTTAGTCCTTTTATGTAATGGCTAAGTGACTTTACATCAGCCTTTAAGCTGGTATAGGAGTCTTTGAACATATGTATTTTCTATCATGAGCAAAAGTAGATTATGTTGTATTGTTACACAATTATATTAAATATAATTTTAATTTTATGCTAAAAAAATATCACATATTCCATATATTACTTAAGTTAATATATAAATATTCTTATATTAAATTATTTAATTTATTTTAGTTTAACTAATATATGGAATGTGTACTTTTATATATATATATATATAAATTAAAGTAATATATGAATATTTATATATTAATTAAAGTAATATATAGAATATGTGAAACCACTCCCTATTAGTTAAATTAATATATGGTATCCATATATTACTTTTAAACATTCTCTATATTAATTTGAATTTATCTATTATATTTAGATATACACATTTTATATTTAGATATACACATTTTATATGCTTTCAATTGAAAAAAAAAAATGTTTTTTCCAATTTTAAAAAAGAATGTGTGGTTATATATTGATTATTATGTTGATAGACGTCTCTCTATTGGAATTGATGGATTAATCATTTTTTAAATTACAAAATTTAATCTGATGGCCAAAAAGTTAAGATGATGACATATTCTTCATCTTACATCCAAATCAATGAATAAGATTGCAAGAACTAACTTCCTTGCATTTATAAAATCGTAAATTCATCATATTTACTTTTTCACTTTTATTAAACATAATTAAAAAATTGCTTTAACAATATATAATTGCCACCATATTTTGTAAAATTATTTATTTTATTTATATGAGAGAGGGGGCTGAAGACATGCCCTTCGTATACCTAAGGCAGACCGGGTATGTTTTGGTTATCACAGACATTTAATATTCACCTGCTATTATCCAGAATGCGCTCAAATCCACTATGCGTTTAATTATTCTATGGATACAAATGAAAAGGCGACATAATGCGCTCAAATCGACTATGCGTTTAATTATTCTATGGATATGAATGCACAAGGGAAAAACTTACTCATGCACAATTCGAGAAGGCAGACAGTCCACCTCTTCTGTTGAATTAGTGTATTCTCTTCTTCTAGTAAAGAAACAAGTTCGTCCTATTTTGTGCATTGTTGCGTGCGAGCTTATGGGAGGAACCGAGGAGCTCGCTATGCCAACTGCATGTGCAATTGAAATGATCCACACAATGTCTTTGATTCATGATGACTTTCCTTACATAGACAATGATGATTTACGTCGAGGGAAGACCACAAACCATAAGGTCTTCGCGGAGGATACTGCTATTCTTGCAGGGGATGCACTTCTTTCACTCGCCTTTGAACATGTTTCAGTCTCCACGAGCAGAACTCTGGGGACTGATATAATTTTGAGGCTGCTATCTGAAATCGGTAGAGCAATAGGCTATGAAGGGGTTATGAGTGGCAGGTTGTCATCGAGAGCTTATAAATAATGATTATCTTGTGCTTTGTTTTCAGACATACCACAACCGAGTAGTTCAATTTCAATTTTTTGTGTTTTTGAGCTGTGAGGCCATAATAAGGTATTGTATTCATTTCAATGTAAAACGCCACATCACATTAATTTTTAAAGGGAGGTAGTTTAATAAAATTAATATGCAAATCCAAAGGTACATGGAGTGAGAGCGATAGAAAAACTGCACCCTTCTAAACGAAGAAAGAGCGCATAAAATGATATATAAATCTACAATTTTTTTAACAAATCATTGATGGAAAGGTAAATGGAGTGAGACCTCAAACAGCATTCCTTCTTCATATCAGTTTTATAATAAATTTCTGAGATTATATTTTAAATTATTTCAATATTCATTTTATAACATCTTTTTTTAACCTTTATCAAAGTAATTGGATGTGTAAAAGTAACTCAATGTTTCAACATGAAATTTGGATTTTGTTCTATACTTTCTGATTGATGTGTAAAGGTAGTTCAATCTTTCAACATGAAATTAATATATTAATAGTGTAATGTACTAATAGTTCAATTGGTTTTATTAATTTATTAATGGTGAAATCGGTTTAATTAATAGTGTAATGTATTAATATATTTTTAAATTTATTAAGTAGTCAAAATAATTTAAAAAATAAATAGATTTAGATAGATTTATAATTCCAAGTTTATAATGTCTATACATTTATTTTCCCCAATTCTATTATATTATATCGATTTATTTTTTCAAATATGAAATTGGTTCCATTGATTAATATATATTAATAATGTAATGTATTAATAGTTCAATTGGTTCAATTACTATATTAATAGTGAAATTGATTCAATTCAATTAATAGTGAATGTATTAATATATTTTTAAATTTATTAAGTAGTCAAAATAATTTAAAAAATAAATAGATGAAGATAGATTTATAATTCCAAGATAAATTTTTAATACCTAAATCATTTTTATTTCCCCACTTCTATTATATTACTTTTTCTACCGCTACAGCTTTGGCTAGAATTTGATCTAATGTATTTGTTACTTCTTCTACTTTTCCATGTAGTAGCTTGATCAGAAGGACGGCCAATCCACATCCTAATTTGTGGTATTTGTTAGAAATTAATTAAGCAACCAGTCCAGTAATTGATAGAGATAAGCCTGCAATAAATGCACCGACTTCGGTAAACTCTTGAAAGAACCAGAAACGTCTAGAAGAAGCAATTCCAACCATTGATCTTGAAACTAATCAATGGTGGAGCTCATCCCACCACTGTATAAATACTCATGCCTGCAATGCAATAGACAAGTTGTTTTGTATGTTCTTCGTGTCTTTTTGTCTATGTGAGTTCTCTGATATGGTATCAGAGTCGTAAGGGTCATGTGAGCCGGAGAGGGCAGAGTTGTGAGGTCCCAAAAATCTATGAGGGTCGTGTGAGCCGGAGAGGGCAGATTTGTGAGGTCCTAGAAAGCTGTGAGGGTCGTGTGAGCCTGAGAGGGCATGAGTGTTGTGAAAATAGTGAGGCCTGAGAGCTGTAAGCACTGCGAGGTGTGTTGATCTGTGAAAGCGAGCTAGCTGTGAAACTGAGTCTTTGCGTGCAAGAGATTATTTTCTGCTCCCTGTCTGCTGTAAATGTGAAGGAGGTTCATTGTCAACCTGTGTGGAGATTAATTGCTGCTCCCTGTTTGTTGTGAAAGTGAAGGAGCGTGAAGGTTGCTTGCGAAGGCCGTCAATCTACGTGGAGGAGATTATTTGCTGCTGTGAGGGCTAGTCGTGGACTCTTGGGGGCTATTGGAGTCAGGCATTCAATTTTTTTTTAAGAGGCCGTGAAGGTATACACTGGTAAAAATTTCAGTAAAAAATAATTTTTTTTTACATATTTTCCTTTGGTTGGTAAATTTCAGTAGAAATGAAGTTTTTTTGTCTTTTATGGGTGGATGTTGGACGATTTGATGAGAGAAGTTGTTTAATGGTTAAATGTTGAAAGATCTGGTAAAAGAGGTTTTTGTATTGTGTAAAGACTAACATGAATCATAAATTAAAGATAATAATGTGGAAAGATCCCATGGTGTGAAAAAATACTTGAACTAAGGTTAAATGATGGTGAGGTTAAATGGTGGTGTGTGATAAAGGTGATGATAAGGTGTTTATTGGTAATATGATTATATGTTTTTCATGGTGAAGTTATATATCACATTATAAAGAGGTGAAGTTATATATTGTGATTTGGGTTATCTAGAATTTGAAGCATCGATTATTACGGAGTTTTTTTTTTTATGTTCTAGAGTATTGGTTGTTACTAGCCATTTTAGTGATTTAATTTTTTTTTTTTTTAAATGGAAAATATCATGGTGGATTCATATATAAATGAATCAAATAAGTTAGATGGAGAAAATTATGTCAATTGGAAGCTTAAGTTGCAAACGTTGATGGAGGGATACAATGTTTGGTCAATTGCATGTGGAGACGAAGCAAAACCAATAGCCCCAACAACCTCAGTTCAGGATTGGGAGTGACGAGAGACTAAAGCAAAGGTGCTCTTGAGGATGTCAATCAAGGACAATATCATCCCACACATTAGGGAATGCAAAACATCCCATGAAACTTGGGAGACACTTAAAGGTTTATTTGAGACGACACATAAACCGTGTATTATTTTTGAAGAGTAAGCTTCTTTCAATTAAGACGGAGGAGAATGAAAATATCAGTAACTTTCTTTCTAGAATCAAAGATTTAAAAGATAAGCTAAGAGATATTGGTGAAAATATTTCTAGTACTGACGTGGTCACTGTCACATTAAATGGCATGTTAGATGAATATCAAATGTTCATTACTGGTCTTGCAGCTAGGGAAAAGGCCCCTACTTTTGATGAATTGATAGGTATTCTTCTGCAAGAGGAGGAGCACATAAAGAATCTCAATGGAATATCTCACAATTCAGAATTGACATTGGTGGCGAAAGGAAAACAACCCTACAAAGGAAAGCCAATGGAAGAGTTATGGCATCAAAGGTATGGACAACTAAACCATAATGATCTTATGATGCTTCAGAAGAAAGAAATGGTATAAGGTCTTCCAATGTTTAAAAGTGAACATGTTGAATGTGAAGGATGTGCATTAGGAAAACAACATAGAGAAGAGTTTCCTATGCATATAGACAAAAGAAAGCGAGAAATTCTTGAACTACTGCATACTGATGTTTGTGGACCCATGCAAACTAGATCTCCTGGAGGATCATATTATTTCCTTATCTTTATTGATGATAGAACTAGATACACTTGGGTCTATTTCATGAGAAAGAAAAGTGATGTCTTTGAATATTTTAAGGAATTCAAGAATATGGTTGAAAAACAAACAGGAAAGAGCATCAAGATTCTCAGGTTAGATCAAGGAGGGGAGTATACATCAGGGGAATTCATTAGGTATTGCAAAAATAATGGGATTCAACAACAGTGTACAGTGCCACATACTCCTCAACAAAATGGAGTAGCAGAAAGGAAAAAAAGAACCTTGATTGAATGTGCTCGCAGTATGATAAAATGTAAAAATCTTTCTAATGGTTTTTGAGCTGAAGCAATTAGTACTGTTGTATATCTAACGAATAGGAGTCCTACAAAAATTTTAGAGAACAAAACACCTTTTGAAGATTTTTATGGATATAAACCAGACGTGAGTCACTTGAGAATATTTGGGAGTAGAGCATTTGCTCACATTCCAAAAGAAGATAGAAGAAAGCTTGATGCAAAGCTTGATTATACAAAATATAAAGCCTATAAGATGTTTGATCCTAACAATCATAAGGTGTTTGCAGGTAGAGATGTGTTGCTTCATGAAAATGCAGATGAAGTACGAAAAGCATATGATTATTATGTGTGGAATCTACCTAAAGAAAATGAGGAAAATGATAAAGTAAAACAAGAAGAAGTCCAAGGAGAAGCTCCAAGCATCGTAGATTCTACAAGTAGCCAGAGAATGCCTAGAAGAGGTGAAGGAACTCCACAAAGAATTGAAGAACTAAGGAGGAAAATAAGACAATCTAAGACCCTGGTCAGGTATAGAGACTATGTCTTAATAACTCAAGCTATGTATGTGGTAGGACCTTTAAATTATGAGCAAGCTAAAGACCACAAAGAATGGATGGATGCCATGAAGGAAGAATATGACTCTATAATTAAAAACGAAACATGGGAATTAACAGAATTGCCTTAGAACAAAACCCCCATAGGATCAAATTGGTTGTTCAAATATAAATTTAATGCTGATGGTAGTACAGACAAATACAAAGCTAGATTGGTTGCCAAAGGTTATTCACAAAAAAAATGGATAGATTATGAAGACACTTTTGCTCCTGTAGCAAAAACGAATACTATTAGATTAATGATTGCATTGGCTACCAAGAACAATTGGCAGTTGGATTAGTTAGATGTCAAGTCAACATTTTTGAATGGAGAATTAAAAGAAGAGGTTTATATTGTTCAACTAGAGGGGTTTGTAAAGAAAGGAAAAGAACATCTTGTATGTAAGTTGAAGAAAGCTTTATATGGACTTAAATAGGAACCTAGGTCTTGGTATGAGAAAATTGATACATTTTTCTTTCAACAAGGCTTTATAAAAAATAAAAGTGATCCAAACCTGTATATCAAGAAAGATAGAAATGGTCAAATTAATTTGATTTCTCTATATGTGGAGGATATTATCATAACAGGAAGTGCTACTGGGATGATTGAAGAGATCAAAATAAAGTTGTCACAACAGTTTGAAATGAAGGATCTTGGACATCTACATTACTATTTAGGTCTTGAGGTATGGAGAGAAAATGGTAAGACCTTAATCACACAAAGCAAATATACAAAGGAGGTACTCGGGAGGTTTAATATGAACACATGTAAGCCAATATCTACTCCATTAGAACAAAATGTTAAGCTCAACAATAATGATATCTCAAAAGAAGTGGATGGTACTTTGTATCGACAATTGGTGGGAAGTCTAAATTATCTCATCACAACCAGGCCAGATATTGCATATTCAGTTAGCATTCTTAACCAGTTTATGGCTAAGCCTCATGAGAATCATTGGAAAGCTACAAAGAGAGTCCTTCGATATTTGAAAGGGACTATTGATTTTGGTATTGAGTATACTAATGATTTTGATGTTGAGTTGACAAGTTTCTCAGATTTTGATTGGGCAGGAGATCCACATGATAGGAAGTCTACTACAGGATATGCATTCAGTATTGGATCAGGGACCGTGTCCTGGAGAAGTAAGAAACAATCAACTATTTCTTTGTCATCCATTGAAGCTGAGTACAAAGCATTATGCACTGCCACTTGTGAAGCAATTTGACTAAGGAGGATATTTGAAGATGTTGGAGAAAAACAAAAAGTACCAACAATCATCCAATGTGACAACCAAAGTTCCATCAAACTGGCAAACAACCCAGTGTATCATGCTAGGTCAAAGCATATTGAGACACATTATCATTTTGTAAGAGAAAAAATACAGTCAAATGAAATTGATGTATTGTATTGCAACACAAATGATAATGCTGCAGATATATTTACAAAGCCTCTTGGGAATGCTAGGTTTGTAATATGTAGAGATAAGATAGGTGTTGTAAAGGTTGTTTAATTAAGGGGGAGTGTTAGAAATTAATTAAACAACCAGTCTAGTAGTTGATAGAGATAAGCCTGCAATAAATGCACCGACTACACCGACTTAGGTAAACTCTTGAAAGAATAAAAAACGTCTGGAAGAAGCAATTCTAGCCATTGACCTTGAAACTAATCAATAGTGGAGCTCATCCCACCACTGTATAAATACTCATGCCTGTAATTCAATAGACAAGCTGTTTTGTATATTCTTCATGTCTCTTTGTCTATGTGAGTTCTCTGATTTTGTACAATCTCTTAAATCGCCTTACACTATGAGTAATTTCTTCATTTCATAACATATGCCCTATTTCTTCTCATCAAATGAAATACTAGTGCTGATCATCGCCAATACTATTTGTGTTAATTGAACAGGATTCTTGTTACAGCAAACGTGTAGAGACAGTTATTGGTGAGATTAAGTTGATGCTTAGTGGTGAAGGAGAGTCAATGATCACCCCATCTTCTTATGACACGGCATGGGTAGCCAGGGTGCCCTCCATTGATGGCTTCTCTCACCCGCAATTTCCTCAAACACTTCAATGGATTTTGGAAAACCAGTTAAAATATGGTTCATGGGGTAATGAGTCACACTTTCTATTGTCCGATCGCCTGCTTGCTACTCTTTCTTGTGTTCTTGCTCTCCTTAAATGGAAACTTGGGGATCTGCAAGTACAGAAGGGTAAGAATTACATACAATTTATTTGGTAGGATTTCAATTAATTTATCAATGTAATCATGTACGAACAAGTATAGTGGCTTGACTAGATCAGATAAGGCTATTTTTGTGGTATAGAAACCTGATCAAGTAAAAGATTTTGTAATTGCTAGTGCCATTGATCTTGACCTTGATCTGCATGCATGTTTATAGGCATTGCATTCATAAAGAGCAATCTTGATCTTGACCTTGATCTGCATGCATGTTTGTATGCATTGAATTCATAAAGAGCAATCTAGAAGAAACAAAGGACGAAAACGATCAAGACAGCTTGGTAACAGACTTTGAGATCATCTTCCCTTCCTTGTTAAGAGAAGCTCAGTGTCTCGACCTCGGAATTCCCTACAACCTGCCTTATGTAAGTCTACTACAAGCTAAACGGCAGGAAAGATTAGCAAAGTAAGGATTCCCCATAGCAAATCATCAAATTCAAATCCATTTCTTGTTAATTTAATAACCAAATTAGAGCACATTAGATCTTGTTCCAAATTCTAATAAACTTTAAATATAATCTGCAGTCTCTCAAGGGAGGGAATTCATGGCGTTCCGTCGGTATTTTTGTATTCTTTGGAGGCCATACAAGACATGGTCGACTGGGTAAGAATAATGGATGTTCAAAGCCAGGATGGGTCTTTCCTAAATTCATCTACTTCTACTGCCTGCGTCTTCATGCACACCGGAGACATTAAATGCCTTGAATTTTAGAACAACATGCTCGCTAAGTTTGGAACTTTTGGTATGTATGGTCATTGGTAATGGAGTTCCTTTACCTTACGGTTGTTTTTCTGTTTAGTTTTAATATATGTATCTAATTAATTACCTGCATCTTGCAGTTCCCTGCCTGTATCCGGTGGATCTGCTAGAACGCCTGTTGATAGTGGATAATATTGTATGCCTTGGAATCGATAGACACTTCGAAAAGGAAATCAAGGAAGCTCTCGATTATGTTTACATGTATAAATGGAAATTTTAATTTTACTAGCCTTCCAATATTCCATATTTATTCCTCTGTAAAATCCATTGACGAAACCTGTTGCATGCAGGCATTGGAATGAAAGAGGAATTGGGTGGGGCAGACTGAATCCCATAGTTGATCTTGAGATCAGTTCTTGTTAGAGATAATGCTTACAGCTGTTGTAACTGTGAGTTAGCCTTATAATTGTTGTAACTGTGAGTTAGCCTTACAGTTATTGTAACTGTGAGTTTCTAGGTTAACTATTTTTAGCTAATCAGATCCACTTTCTTAGGATTTAGATTGTAAGGATGCTATATATGTAACCTCCATTTGTCTGTGTAATACATTCTATTATTCTGTGTTAATCTTGTGCAATGGTTGCTCTCTCGATTTCTAAGTTGGTATCATAGAAAGGACCGCCCTGACTCTCTCACGAGAGGGGATGGAAGATGAGAGAAGAGTGATAAGTTGATTCTGCTGTAGGAGTAGATTAGGTTAGAGGGTTTGAATTTCTAAATTTTCTGCGTGTTTTGTGAGATTGTTGCGGGAGACTCTCCTTGTGAATAAATGACGACTGCATAGGAGAACTGATAAGGGTATCGCTGCCCATATATTCGTTGATCAAACTGTGAGAGGTTAGACACCTGTGCATTCGTTTATCAGTGACAATTGCATGGAGGAAAAGAGATCCATATCTGCTTTGGCATTGACAACAGGGTTTGATTTTCTCTTTGCCGAAACTCTGATTCCCGCTGCAATGGGTGGACTTTATGTTCAACAAGTGTTTGAGTTGGTTTGGTAGATTTGTTGTAGTGTTACATATAGTGTGATGTGATTTGTGTATGTTATATTATTTTTTGTTTGTAAAATTATATTGTCAAGAACCACTCAAAGAACAGAGTGATATAGCTCAGGTATGTAGTTCTTGATGTTCTTTGGAGCTATAAGAATGAATGCATAACTAGTTTGAAGTCTGTTAAAAGCTAGATATTTTTGTTGTATTTCGGTGCTTCAAGATCATCAGTTAAGGGTTATCATTGTATTGATGAGTGTGTGTAAAAAGGTCATTTTGTAAGATCGATTACTGATTGTTTCAGTATCAAAACTATTCTTCGAGGTAGTTTAGAATCGTTGATCCTATAGATACTTCAAAGATGGTCGGAAGGTTGTATTTGTACTGTATGAAGTGGTAGCTCGAAGATGATGGGAGAGAAAGAGCATGTCTATGAAGTTCAGAGATGGGTGTAACTGCATATGAAGACCAGTGAGAGAGACATGACAAAATTTGTGTTGTAACCTTTTTGTTATGTTCTGTAATTTGTGATTGTAATATTTGTAATGTAAGCATTAAGGGAGGGTGTTAGAGATAACACTTATAGCTGTTGTAATTGTGAGTTAGCCTTACAGTTGTTGTAACTGTGAGTTAGCCTTACAGTTATTGTAACTGTGAGTTAGTTGTTGTAACTGTGAGTTTCTAGGTTAACTATTTTTAGCTAATCAGATCCACTTTCTTAGGATCTAGATTGTTAGGATGCTATATATGTAACCTCCATTTGTCTATGTAATACATTCTATTATTGTGTGTTAATCTTGTGCAATGACTACTCTATCGATTTCTAAGTCTTCTTTGGGATTTCAACTCCTTCGGCTGCATCGGTACAATGTAAGTCCAAGTGTATTTTATATTTGAAGCCATTTTTCTGTAAAGATAATATATACGATAAAGAATGCCCTACCCTTTATTTTCAGACAATATATCATGAATTGTTCTCTGTTCTAACCTTGACCTTTGGACATTGTATTATCAGCTGTTTTCGAGAACTTCAAACACTCAAATAGGCACTTCTTTTGCTCGGCTTATCATTTCAACAAAGATGTAGCAAGCATGCTGAGCCTTTATAGAGCTTCTCAGCTCCCATTTCCTGGTGAAAACATTTTAGATGAAGCTAAAACCTTTACTAGTAAATATTTAAAAGAAGCTCTTAATAAAAGTGAGACTTTTACTTCATGGAACAACAAACAAAACCTTAATAAAAGTGATACTTTCACTTCATGGAGCAACAAACAAAACCTAATTGAAGAGGTAACAAAACATATTGCCACTGGCTATCACATATGTCGCTTATTTTCTCTATACAAGTGAATGGATTGGCTGAGTTTCTGATTTTGTTTGCCATTGTCAGATTAAATACGCGCTGGAGAATTCTTGGCATGCCAGTGTCCCTAGAGCGGAAGCAAAAAGATATTGTCAAGTGTATCGCTCAGATTATGCACGCATAGGAAAAAACGTTTACCAGTAAGTGAGACACCAAATTTAATTACACATTCATTTCCTTCTTCCATTTTCAAAATTTAGCATACTTTGCAACTTCTTTCCTTCCTTTCTGATAACAGTAATAGGATTGTCTGGGTGCTACATTTTTTCTATGTTTAATTTTAGGCTGTCCAAGGCTAACAACCAAAAGATTTTAGAGCTGGCGAAATTGGATTTCAACATTATCTAGGCCATCCACCAAAAAGAGATGAAGAATGTTACTGCGTAATCAACAAACCCTGATCATTTCGACTATTATTCTAGATTCTAGTATATATCCACTCTACGTCTCCATGAAGAGAAACTAGTTACCTGGTTTCATAGTCGTTCTAATTCCGTCTTTCATCGATTCTTTATCAGAACTGGTTTAAAGATTCGAAGTTCCCTCTATTACCCTTCGCTCGACAGTGGTCGGTGGAATGTTACTTCATAATAGCGACATGCACGTATGAACCCCAGTATCCCAAATGTAGATTCCTCTTTTCAAAAGTGGCATGCTTGAATACTGTTCTGGACGATATGTATGGCACATATGGAACCCTTGACGAATTGAAGTGATTCATTGAGGCTGTGAGAAGGTAGTTCACTGCTACAATCATCATGATCTCGCACATCATCTATATATCATGTGCCTAATTATACTATATTGTGATAAATTGTGAAGCAAAGAAAAATGAAGAGAGAAAAGAATAGAATAGTATATTGGAATGTATGAAGAAGTACTGAACGTACAACATCTGTTACAATGCAAGATGGTTGAGCTAAATATGCTCAAGCAAGACAAAAATAGAAAGTACAACTTTCCAGTACAGTTGGAAGTGTACAGTCAGACTGTTGAGGGTACAATATATTTAACACTCCCTCTTAGACTCAATAGTTACAATCATCAACACTGACTATGCCTAAGTGTTGTCTCTGAAAATCAAAAACTGACTTTCCTAGTGGCTTTGTAAAGATATCAACAAGCTGATCTCGAGAACCACAAAATTGTAGTGCAATGTCACCATTATTGACTAGCTCGTGTATGAAATGAAATCGAGTGTCAATGTGTTTACTTTTCTTGTGAAACACATGGTTCTTAGATAATGCAATTGCTGATGTATTGTCACAGAAAATAGGAGTTGGATCCTTTTTTGTATGTGACATGTCTTTCAATAATCTTCTCAGCCACACAGCTTGACAAGAAGCTGAGGTAGCAGCTACATACTCTGCCTCTGCAGAAGATATTGATAGAATTGGCTTCTTCTACGATGCCCATGAAATCAGGTTCGTGCCCAATTGAAAATCATATCCTGATGTGCTTTTCCTGTCATCTAGGCTGCCTGCAAAGTCACTATCTGTGTAACCAGAAAGTTGATTACAATCAGATGTAGTGTACCATAAGACAAAATGTAGTGTTCCTGCTACATATCTCAAAATTCGTTTTGCCATTTTCCAGTGCGAATCTTTGGGTGATTCCATGAATCTGGAAACAAGGCTAGCTACATACATGATGTCAGGCCTAGTTGCTGTAAGATACAACAAACTGCCTACTAAAATTTTGTATAAAGTAGAGTCCACAGTAGGTCCTTCATCATTTTTGCTCAACTTTGTGCCTAAAGGTATGGGGGTTTCTGCTGGATTGCATCCTTCCATGTGGAACCTTTTGAGGATGTCTGCTGCATACTTTTGCTGATAGACAAAAATGCCTTTGCCTGATTGATGAACCTCAATGCCTAAAAAATATTTCATTATGCCAAGATCTATCATCTCAAACTTAGATTGCATGGCATGTTTGAAATATGTTATCTCTAGATTTCTTGTGTAGATCATGTCATCAACGTATAAACATACAATTAGTATTTTACCGTGCTGATCTGTTTTGGTATAGAGTGTGTGTTCATTTTGACTTCTGTTGAAGCCACTTTTGATCAGATAATTGTCAATTCTGCTGTACCAAGCTCTTGGATCTTGCTTTAAGCCATACAAGGCTTTCTTCAACCGATACACTTTGGATGGGTGCTCTTGGAATTCAAATCCAGGTGGTTGATCGACATAAAATTCTTCTTCTAAGAAACCATTTAGGAATGCTGACTTGACATCCATTTGGTATACTTGCCATTTGTGTTGTGCTGCTATGGCCAATGGTGTTCTGACAGTGTCTAACCTTGCTACTGGAGCAAAAGTTTCACCATAATCAGTACCTGGTTTTTGTGAGAATCCTTTGGCAACAAGTCTTGCCTTGTTCTTTTCAATCTGCCCTTTTTCATTGAGTTTAGTTTTGTAAACCCACTTGACACCAATACTCTTCTTGTGTCTTGGCAAATCAACAAGATCCCATGTCTTGTTCTTCTCAATGGAGTCAATTTATTGGTTCATGGCTTGAATCCAATGTGGCTCCTTGGCTGCTTCCTTAAAGGATGTAGGTTGACATGACATTAAAGCAAAAATATTATGTTGCTCAAAGTCATCCAACTGTTGATGGATTTCTCTCAAACTTCGAGTTCTCTGATTCTGGGGTTCAGAGAATGATTCTTTGCTGGAAGTTGAGTTAGTTTGTGTGTTATCTGGTTGTCCTTGTACTTGTAGTCTTGGAAGAGAAGTTTGAGGTACTTATTGTTCTGAATTTTCTGTGTTTTCAGAACTTGGCAGCAATGGATTTTGACTGTCCACTTGCTGATTTTCTGAATCATTCCAGAATTGATTTTCCAAAAATTATACATCTCTACTGAGAATTAATTTCTTGGTGATTGGATTGTAAATCCTGTAAGCTTTAGATGTTTCACTGTATCCAGTGAAAATACATTTTTCACTTCTGTCATCAAGCTTCTTCCTTAATTCGGAAGGTATGTGTGCATATGCTATGCATCCAAATGTCCTTAGATGAGCTACATTGAGCTTTGTCCCACTCCATGCTTCTTGGGGAACTTTCATCTGTAGACTGGTGGTTGGTAATCTGTTCAAAAGATAAACTAAGCATGCTACTGCTTCAGCCCAAAAAGTATTTGACAGACATTTCTCTTTGAGAAGTGTTCTTGCCATATTCATGATGGTCTGTTTTTTTTCAACCACTCCATTCTGCTGTGGAGTATACCTTGTTGTTGCTTGCATGATGATGCCTTGAGATTTGCAGAAATTTGCAAATTCTCTGGAGTTGTATTCTCCTCCTCCATCTGACCTGAGTACTTTGAGAAATTTGCCTCTGTTTTTCAGCTTCTGCTTTGAATTCTTTGAATTTTGTAAATGTTTCAGACTTGTGTCTGAGAAAATAGATCCATATTTTCTTGCTGAAATCATCAATAAACGTTAAAAAGTAAAAACTACCACCTATTGACTCTGTTTGCATTGGTCCACATAGGTCAGTGTGAACTAGTTCAAGATGTTGTTTGGCTTGATTGGAAGACTGTGGAAGACTAGTTCTCTTGTGTTTTCCAAGTATGCAAGACTCACATGGGGGAATTTGCTCTTTAAAGATAGGTAAACCTTTGACCATGGAGTTTTTTTGAAGAAAACTTAGACTCTGAAATGGTAGATGCCCAAATCTTGTATGCCAACCAATTGTTTCATTCAGGGTTGATGCACTCTGTGCATAAGGTTGACTCAGATTTGCAGTTCTGAGGGTAAGGGGAAACATCCTATTTGGAGTCATATAGATTTCAGAAATCAATT
>JASDQU010242397.1:0-17260 GCA_032191745.1 Picea mariana | reverse complement strand
CATATGATTTGACACATTTGCTCTGCTTGAGAGCTGATCTGCCTACTTCTTCCTGCATTCAGATTCATAGTGCCCATACTTTTTGCAGTAATAGCATTGTATGCTAGTTTTTTCATTAGATCTTCTCCCTCTGCCTCTTTGAGGCTAGAAATTCTGATATTGATTTTGTTGTTGTTGCCTTTGACCTTGGAAATTTGGATTCTGAGATTGTTGTATGTTACCTCCACTGTAGTGAGGATTACTTTGATTGTTCCCTCTTCCTCTACTTTTTCCTCTTCCTTTCCCTCTTCTGAATGAGAATTGAGTTTGGAAGGCATTGGAGATTGACTCATCTGTGAGATGTAGTCTGGTCTCATGTGTCACCAGAGAACCAATTAACTCATCTGTTGAAAATCTTGATAGATCCTTGGATTCAAGGATTGTTGTTACAACCATTTCAAATTTCTTAATTAGACCTCTGAGATTTTTCTCAACAATTCGTTGATCAGTGATGGTTTCACCAATCAGTCTGATCTGGTTCACGATTCCGATGACTCTGGTCATGAATTGATCCACTGTTTCGGACTTTGTCATCCGGAGAGTCTCGAATTGTGTCCACAAGGTCTGCAGTTTAACTGTTTTTACCCTGTCATTTCCTTGGTAGGAAGATTTAAGGATATCCCAGGCCTGTTTGGAAGTACCAGCGCCTATCATTTTCGAGAAAATCGAATCATCTATAGAATTCTGAATCCAGAATTTCGCTTTGTTTTCTTTGGTCCTCAGAGTTGCCTGAGCAATTCTCTGCGCATTTGTCATGGGAGTGAGGGCGGCTAGATTTGGTTCCACATATCCAAGATCCACGGGTTCCCAACACTCTTGTGCTTGCAAGAATGACCTCATTCGAAGAGACCAAAATTCATAATTCTTACCAAGAAGAATCAGACCCTGAGTTGGGCCTAGATTGTTAGACGACGCCATGATTTTAAATTTTTTTTTTGCAGAAGTACAGAGGAAAATTTTATATTTACCTCCGATCGGTGAAACGTCAATTTTCCGATGGCCGATGGGAGCTTATCGGGCTTGAATTAGCCCTTGGTCTCCTTGCAATGTGACCACACGTCTTGTGTTAAAGCGCTATGGGCTTTTCCCGTTTTTACCTTTCAAAATGCCAAAACGCGAAAAATTTGCCTTTGGATTTTTCAACGGTCCAGATCGTGCAGTGATCTGACGGTCCAGATCTTAACAGGATATCGCGAGTCGGGATTTCGTGAGTTCTGATGTCGAGTTTTTTTGACTCCTCGATTCCCCGATCTCCGATTTACTGATGGTGCTGTCCTTTCGGGATTTTCCCGATTCCTCTGATGTTTGCCATGCATCCTAGCAGATGGACGATCGTGTGCTCTCCTCGCGATTTCGCGATTTAAACGTGCGAACCCTTGGTCTCTCGAATCCCGAAATGACGATGACCTTTTCTTGTCGGGACTTTTCCCGAATCGCTTTGATCGCCTCCACGCGTCCTAACAGATGGACGACTCAGATCTGCATCGGGGATTTCACTGTGGAGATTCCTGATCCCACGATTTTGATGAGATGACGTCAGCTAGGCCTCACGACGGATTTTACCTCCTATCAGGATTTCAGAATTCAGAGTTTCGAAGTGCACGGGATCCTTGTCCTCAGGATTCGTGATTTGCCGAATCTCGATATTCCGATGGCCCTTTCCTTGTCGGAACTTTTCCCGAGTCCCCGGACTTATGCCACGCGTCCGAGAGAGATGGACGGTCCTGATTCAGCCTCGGGATATCGCGACTTGCGATGCTCCAAATTTCTGTCAATGTGAAACCCCGAATGCTGAAATGCCGACGGGCGCTACGATGTTCGCCACGTGTCCGGACAAATGGACGACTGAGATCTTATCGCTATATCGCGTATTGTGATTTCGCGAGTTGCGAAGTCCTATTGCAATGGTCTTTGAAAACCCCGAACTCCGAAATGGAAATGGAGTGTTGGCTTGGATCTGCCGCCACCTGTCCTCTGAAATGGACCGCTCACAAGTCTTCTCGGGATTTCACGTATCGGAGTTTTTGGAGTGCAATTTCCTGTGTGCGTCCAACTCCAAATTACCGATTTTGCGATGGAATAGGATCTCACCACGTGTCTCTTGATGGACGGTCAAGATGACGTCGGGACTTCACAAGTCAAAAATTCTCCGGTGCGCTCCAAACGACTAACCGTCGTGCACCTTCTTGCTGATCTAATGGTTGTCGGGTCTTTGCGCAAGATCTGACGGCTGAAATGCTTTCGCCTTTTATGCGCTCTCCTTGTCCCTTCTGAACTGGTTTCCCGCCTTGGATCCGTTCACAGGACGACTCTTATGGCCAACAATGGCTATTCCTTGCGTGTTTGACGCGATCTTTCCCGAATTTGAAGGAATTTTCTCTTGCGGAAGAAAAAAATTGTGAATCTTTCAAAGATTGAAAGAATTTCACGAATTCTTTGTTTACTACTTCAATCTTTAACAGATGTGAGTGAAATTTTCGAGTTCTTTAAAATTTCTCGCTTCCTCCAATTTTTCTTCATCAATCTTTGACGATTCTTGAAAAGATTACAAGAATCTTTAGGGTTTCTTCTCTCTTGGTCTCCGCTTCCTCGTTCTTTCGAGCGTAGTACGCTCTGCAACCTCGCGTGAGTTTCTTATAGCAATCTTTAGAGAGTATTACAGACAGTTTTCCAAACCTTGTGAAAAGTCTGTGTCGCGTGCTCTCAAGATGCGTGTAAGCTCTGCTCTGTGAGGATCGTGTGGCTCTCCAGACTGTGTGAAGAGGCTTACTGCTTAAGCTTTGATACCATGATAAATTGTGAAGCAAAGAGAAATACAGAGAGAAAAGAATAGAATAGTATATTGGAATGTATGAAGAAGTACTGAACGTACAACATCTGTTACAATGCAATATGGTTGAGCTAAATATGCTCAAGCAAGACAAAAATAGAAAGTACAACTGTCCAGTACAGTTGGCAGTGTACAGTGATACTGTTGAGGGTACAATATATTTAACATATTGGCTCTTCATATGGGACCTCTCTTTGACAGAAAACCTTCCAAACTTTATGAAGCTTTGCAACAAAATCTTTTACGACATCGTTCACGAAGTGGTTTGGGAGGCAGAGAAAGAACAGGGGCGCGAATTGCTTAGCTTTTTCCGAAAGGGAGTAAGTAATAATGAATTTGTAAATTTCTAAGAGTTAATCTGAGTATACACTTACTACTTTGAATGCCTGTTCATGAGAATCAATTAGTTATTTGCTGTCCGATGATGACCAGTGGAAGGATTATCATTTCCATCGGTCAACGTATACTTCTGGTGAATGGAGTATTATTAATGAAGGGGCAAATCCTTTCGCAAGAGGCGTTGGAGAAATTAGATTATCCAGGAAGACGTGTTCTCACGGAGCTCAATTGGCATCCAGAAGGAGATATACATAGCTCACGGAGCTCAATTGGCATCCAGAAGGAGAAATTAGATTATCCGTGTTCTCACGTGTTATTACCCGTCTAGCCGACGATATACATACATATAAAGCCGAGAAGGCTCGTGGAGAATTGGCATCCAGTATTGAATGTTATATGAAAGAATTTCCTGGAAGTACAGAGGAAAAGGCTGTCAATTACATCTACGGCCTTCTGGAACCGGCAGTGAAGGAGCTCACGTGGGAGTTTCTGAAGAGCGACGACACATGCGATGTCCACATCCCATTCCAGTGCAAGAAGATGCTCATGGAAGAGACGAGAGTGACCATGGTCATATTCAAGGAAGGAGATGGCTTCGGCATCTCTAAAACAAAAATCAAGGAATATATCAGAGAGTGTTTCATTGAACCACTGCCACTCTAACTCAACCGAACTCATATCCAGTCAATCTGAGTAATATATCCTACCAGGAATGAGTTATGTGGAAGAACTTTTATATAGAAGAATTATTTATTATCCTACCATAAGCATAGACCTTTTTCCAGTATAGATCCAGTCAATGTGAGTTATATAACATACAAGGAAGGAGTTAGATGGAAGAACTTTTATATTGAAGAATTATTTATTATCCTACCTTAAGCATAGACCTTTTTTTTCGATGTATACCTCATGAGCTCCTTATCCATGTTCATATTATCCTAAATGACAATATGGCCGAATCCCCTTATGCTAAACTTGTATTTAATATGGAAGGAAACATAACCACATATAAAGGGAATCCCCTTGTACTTGACTTATTATTGAAAATCTTAATATTTCATTTTAAGCTTTAAATTATACTTGGGAGTTGTGGTATAATCTATTTGTTTTCTATTGATAATTGTTCTTGGTTTTGTTTTTGAGAGTTTTTCTTTGTACCTGTACCCTCATTTTGATGCAATAATTTTATGGAAGGATATTTGAAATATCCCAATAGGTGATTGTAAAATCATTGTTGAGTAAGCAATGGACACATTTGAGGCATGTAAACATGTTAAAAAGTGTTAATGTATGAAATTTCTTCATTTGCACACATAATTGTAGAGGGAAGGCTTACGGAGTTGTCTTCTTTGATAAATATACCCAAACTTTATTATATTTGATAGTAGTCCAACTTCTAAGGCTTCAATAACCTTCTAATAATTCCAACCAATTGTTATGAATGGATATGATAATGTGACATAGCATGCCCTTTTTGCATAGAATAACTATCACATCAACATACATCAATCCTAGAAAGATAGTGTCATATAAATGTTAATATTGCATTGTGCAACTTCTTGTTATAGGTTTTGAAATACCAATCAATAGCTTAAATGATATAATTTTGTATGGACTTAAAAGATAAAAAAATAAAGAAAGAACACATGTAATTAGAAGTAAAGATACACAAAAAAAGTTAACCATGTTAATATAAAATTGTAATGAACACTAGAGTTATATAATGTTAAACTTCCCCCATAAAAATATCATAGTTTACTAGATTCAATCCTCTTATGACATATTGACACTACAACATTTTTTATAACTCCCACACATTCACTAATGTATTTAAAACTAGTAACAATGAAGAGCCAATGAAGAACCATCTTTAATATATAGGTATTTACTTTAGTGATCATATTTGACTAGGTGATCATTGATAATCCTTTGTAACCATTCATTACTCCTCAAGTATTAAAAATTTAGGAAATTTATGTTGGCTCCTTGAAATCCAATGATCAACTTTGACAAAACAAAAAAACTTGAAGTTAATGACATTTAATTTTTCCATCAGATTTGATCCATCTATTCATAATGTAATTGACCCAATGTCATCTCATATCATCATATATACTTCAATAATGCACCGATTGATGTTTACACTTTGAATCTTTATGCTTGATTGACTTATGGTTGTGCCACACAAGATTTTGTGGATGTGCCTAATTGCACATTTACATGTGCTTGACTTGCTTCTATGCACATATATATTTTATTAAATTTATTCAACACTTTCCCTTAATGAAAATTCATTTTTTTCCATACAAAAAATTGGCCTAAACTTTTCAAACTTGACATTCTTAAAAGGTTTTGCAACTATGCTAGCTAATTTTTCAGATACCTTACAATACTTTAAGTGAATTTAAACTTATTCTTGTCGATTTTTTAAATAGTGAACATGTACTTCAATATCCTTGTTGTGTTTATGAAAATTTTCAATCTTCCCCAATTTTATAAAATCTTGGTTATCACAAAACATAATCACAAGTTCTGACATGAGCACAACACCAACAATTGAAATGAATTACACATAAGAGAAAAAAAAAGAAATCTAAGTATATAATTATAGAGATATTTTAAACTATACACATGGGTGTGTTGGATTGCTGAGAGGGGGGGTGAATGAGTAATAGAGCAATTTAATCCCTTTTTAACCAATATGCAAGTGTTATATCAATGTAGCATTATCATCCAATATTTGTAGTGTAAATAAACAATGAACAAATGAACAATCATAGACATACATAGTACATCAGTGCTTTTACGTGGAAACCCAAAGCAGGAGAAAACCACAAAATGTTTTTTCTTATATGTCTTGAAGAATTACATTCATTGAAAGCACCAACTTCCTTTGTTTTCCAGTTGCAACTGGAAAGAGGCTCCAACCCCCTAGTTTCTGAGGCTACAACCTAAGGGAAGCTCCAACTCCCCAATTCTCTGGCTACAACCCCCTATGTTTTCCGGTTACAACCACCTGTCCTTACCTCGTCCAACCGCCCTCACATATAAGTAGAATGATGGAACCACTGTCACACTATAAAAGTGCAATATACCACTGTACAACTATATCAACCTGTACCACTGACCTGCAACCAGCCTATAATCAATTTGTACCTGAACTAAACATGTATCAACAAAATACAACATATACGTGACCTGTAGTTCTACAACATGCATATGTATGTGCCTTATCTGTTATGAAACCTGTGTATGTATGCGACCAAACTGTTATGTAGCCTGTGTATGCCTTATGAAAACTAGGTTTTTCTTTCTTCTGGAAACTTCTAACCCTCTGCAACTTCTTTCACTTAGATCTGTAACTTGTCATTGTATTCAGACTATAATTGTACCCTATGCATGCATCCTCATACATAACCTTTACCCAAAGCATATATATCTCTCTCTAGTCATGTTCCATATAGGTGTGTGTAATCATGAACAAGTATAATAAGCCTCACATGATCTAGTCATCAAACATTTTCTGATATTCAGCCTCTCAATATATCAACCACTTTACAAATACAAGCTCTCAACCATGTACCTCAAATCCTTAGCCATATGCCAAGAAATACAAGATGTGCCTCAATTCTAACAAGAAGTATCAATGATAAATATACCAACATTGTATTTCTATAGATTTGAATTATACAAAATATCCCATGCAGCCACTAGTCTCTTTGGGGAGAATCCTCAAATCTCTATAACCATTTCTCATGCATACATCAAAATCCAACTATTCATAGAAATAAGACATACCTTTTGAACCAATGGATAGATCTGATGTATTTGAGCACTGTAGACCTTCCTAGAAGCTTGATCTTAGAATCTAGAACCTCTGCATCTTCATCTTCTCAAGTTTCCATGGCTTTACCAACATGTATGCACCCTAATACAATGTCATCCCATGTACATACACACCCTAGTACATTGTTAGCCCACGTATGTATGCACCCTAATACACTGTCAGGTCGCATATGCCTAAAGAATTAGCGTTTTTTAGTATTCGTGGTAATTCTGAAACTTTCTCTGTCAACCCTTCGTACTACCTCAGACTTTCACCACTTCAGATGTATCAATGAGTACTGGCAATAAGATTTACACAACAAAATATATTCAATGTGTTCAAGTGTGATTAAATGAGAGAGCCTTGCCTCTTATTTATACTTTCATGTAGCATCCCACTTTCCTTATTTTAGGGAGTTCTCCATTAACTTTATTATTTAAATAATTTATTTTGCAAACACTTTGACTTTTGGGGGCTTCTAGATGACTCTTGAGGGTTCTCCAACTTCACATGGCCATAACTCTCTAACCGTGAGGAGTTATGTGACGTTCCACATACCACCAGAAATGGCATGACATGTACTACCCATATGGAATAGTATTACCTACAAATATCTCAAAACTCATACCATTATACATGAAACAAACTTGGGTCCATTACCCAAACCATTGTACTACCACAATTTTCTACCGAACTTTCTTCAAGGGTTGACATCAATGAAAACCAACCCAATTAATCAACAGGGTGTTCACAAGAAGATGATGGCCTCAAAAGAGGAAACATGGATTTCTAGAAAGGTTCTAATCTTACATTTTTATGAAATATGTACACGTTATTTTAAAAACAATTGCATTTAACTAAAACGACCTTGACACCCTCTAAATTTTCCATGCAAGGTCGACCTAATTGACTAAAAGAAACACATATGTGTTGCTAAAATGCTCACATACTATCTATGTATTAAAAACCCAAAAAGGGGTTGGGTTCTCTCATTTCTCTCTATTGTTGTGTTTTGTTCAAATGCGAGGTGCACTTGTTACCAATAGGATGAGTGTTTTCGAGAATATCATATCTGAGATCTCATTATGATGATGATGTGAAAGTTTGTCATTTCTTCATGTCGATATTCTTAACAACTTAGTGGAATTTTGTCTCTATTTCCTTCAAATCCATGTAGGATTTTGTGCTAACCATATTTTTTATAATTGCTAAATTTTATGATTTAAATAGGCAATAATTTTTTGGTTATAAATGTTCCACTAAAGAATTAAAATTTTGTTGAGGTGGTGAGGCCCCATAATACAAACTAAAGGCCACTATATATGTATGCACAATAGGATTGATAACGGAAATTACAAAATTAGAAACTTAATTCATAATAGAAGGTTTAGAGAGCCATCATGTTTTTCCTTGGCTACATCCCTTTAGAAAATTGTTTTTCCTTTTCCAATGCCTGAAGGAAATTAAATAATATTATTGAATACTTGAGGTCCATAAGCTTTTCTTTTTTTTAACTGAAACTGGGAAAATCTATATTATAAAATTTGTAGATAATCTAGATAGAAAAAGTACATATTACTGTTGTCCATCGTTTCCGAGAAAAATAGGTAGCTCCTTATATGCCAAAAATAGATCTTGCAAATGGCTAGAATGAAAACATCCTAGAAATTCTTACGATGATATATTCTTAAATATATATATATACTATTCTAGGTGCTTTATAAAATATTAAGACTCAATGAAAGACATGGTGACTATTGGTTTCTTCGAACCCAACACTAGAAGGAAGCGAGTCCCAATCTCTGAGATCCATATCCTCTATTAGTTGATGAATTGTGTCTTCCTCCTTGTTACAAGGAAAATCACTCTATGGGATGGGGTAAACCACAACAGATGGAAATAATTGCAGAAATACACTCTAATCTCAAGTATGCTATATAAGAAAACATGTTAACAAGACAAGATAAATAGCCTACCTTGTCTAGACGTTTGATGAAGTCCACCGTTGAGCACTTGACTCAAACCTATACACCTGCAACTTGTCCTCAACAACCGAGATACACAAGCATATGGTGATCATATATAAATTTAGCACATATAATAGCATAATACATCAATATTCATAACAAATACGCCCATGGAATAATAATTTAAATATTTGCAAGAGATTAATTGGACAAGAAAAGAGTATTTCTATTAAAATGTAATAAAAAAATGTATGAATGACAAAATTTCATGTCGACACGTTCAGAAATGAGAAACTAAGTCTCTTCCAACTGGTCCTCCACCACTTCAATCATCCACCAAAGGCAAGCTCATATAAGAGAGACAATGAGGTTCTCCATCAAATAGGGAAAAGCTCTGGGGTTGAACAATGTGTTTAGAATTAAAAGGACAAAGGGATGCAGACTCGATATGAAGTGAATAATTTATCCAGAGTAACTTTTCTCTCAAAGTTGAATTCTTCTCCTCTCTTCCAAAGCTTGGATATGGCCCATTTATAGCCTTCAAATGGAACTAAGGGGCTGAGTCAGAACTTTTCCAGTATATGGAAGGTCAAGGATCATGTATCTCGTGATGTGACATGGAAACCCAACACCATTTTTTGATTTTGGGCACAAAACCTGATTTACGCTAGTTGTAATGGTGCAACCTATGTATACACATGTTGTTTAGTTGTTAGGGAATGTATATGTTGAAAAATATGTTTTTTATCTTTGGGAATTGCAAAAAGGGACTTCAAGTGTGCATAGGGAAATGGAAATGGCTTTTTGAGCAAGTTGCATTGGGTGAGGAAAATATTTCTAGAATAGATGCCCCCTAATGTATGAGGTGTTGGCCCTTGGATATGGAAGTAAGCGAAGAATAAGGAAGAAAAGGAGAAAACACGAACTGCGTGGAAGACACAGTGACTGGAACTGGGTCGAAGTGAGCAAAAGAGTAGAAAAGACGAAGAAAAGTCCGAGAGAACAAGTCATTGGACAAGGAGATCGAGGATAATAGATGAGCAAGGAAGACAGATCGTGGAAAAATCAACAACACGAAAAAACCACCGTTGGATGCTTTGGAGCACTGCACGAGAAGGAAGGAAAGACAGGCTGGCAAAGCCTTGAAAACGTGGGTCAAGTTGACCTAGGGTTTTATACACCTAGGATTTTGACACTTAGGTCTTGGCCTAAGGTTCTCGGTGAGCTATTGTAATGTATAAATAAAGGTCAAGAGGACTTGGGATGGGTTCGATTATGTTATGAGAAGAGATTGCTAGTGAGAGAGAACCATTGTATTGTGAGAGCCTTCTAGTATTGTAAGATCTTCAGCTAGGTGTGAAGATCAACCCTACAGCTGGGTGCGCAAGGATGAGAGAAAGAGAGAAAGAGAGAGAAGAAGAGAAGATATGCTAGCTAAGAGCGAAGATAAGAACTATAAGCTTTCATATTAATATATTATAAATAACAGTTCTATGGACGTAGCCCTAGGGAGAGGGTGAACCACGTATATCTTGTGTTATGTGTGATTGATGCCGTGTTCTCTGTCATTTGATATGATGCTATTGTGATATTGTGTTAGATATGAAATATAACTTGCGTAGTAGGTTAAAGGGAGATAAATAATACTAGGTTGTTGTGTGTTGTTTCTTTGAATCCACTTTGCATTCCTTCTGGTTGTAGACACCTGTGTCCCACAACCCCCTACAACTACTTCAGGTGAGACTGCATTCGCCTCACAAGTGTTTCTGAAAGGGACAATAGTTAGGGCTTGTTGGTGTGCTCTTGAGAATTGAACCCCGGGTCTGCCCCTGTGCCAACAAATGGTTTCGTTGTTGGGACTAAGATCTTCTTGAGGGAATGTCAAGGTGGTTTCCATTGAAGACAAAGATTCATAAGTCGATAGCATATCAAGAAAAGGAATTCGCTGAAGCCTAGAACAAGAACCCTAATCTTAGCACAAAGGACTGGTTAGGAAGATATATCTTTATTGATATACACGTGGTTAGCTAGATTAGCAAATACCCAGTTCGAGATAAGATCTAAGCCACTTGTGGTTACATCGGTGTTGATAAATAAGGTTAATATAGTTGATAACGTCGTATCAAGAGAATTGGATCACTAGTTTGATAGTACCATCATAGGGCATATCATTGAGTTTGCTATTGACAGAGTAGAGTCATATAGCCAAGCAGAGAGATATTTCTTTAAGGGACCTAGAGGAATTTTTTTACAATTTTTGACATTGAAGATCAAGATGCTATTGCATGAGAAGAACATCTTGAAGATACAATAGTAGGTCAGATTGAAAAGCTAATGGTCAAGGATTCAGACAACAAAAATGACATAGAGGTTGGACATACGCTTAGTGGAAGGACCTTCAGAGAAGTTCCTTTGGCAAACTTGTTTGAGCAAGATCCCAAACCTCTTCTACAAGAAGAAGGGTTTTATAGTGGAGAGGAAGACGAGCTACTGAGTGAAGAAAATTCAGGGTCCATTGGACCAAGAGAAGAAAAGATTGAAGAACCTCACTAAGAAGATCCAGAAACTTCAGGAACTACGCAGATCGTTGAAGTAAGTACTATTACTCCTCATGTTGTTTCAGTGGCATTAAGTAACCAGAGTAACCTAAGTTATTAGAGCACTTGGAGCACTGGTACAAGCGGTTCAACATACACTCAGTCAGGAAACCTAGGAATATCTATGGAAGACAAGATGAGGTTACCCACCTTTAAAGGAGATGGATCTGAAGATCTTGAGCAACACTGGTTCCTATGTGAAGTTGTATGGAGTATTAAGAATATCACTGACAAAGCTGTTAAACGATCTCAGTTTAGTACTACCCTGAGAGACCGTGGTGATAGCAAGTATAGTAAGGGACATAAGTGTGGTGAGAATAAATTATTCTACATAGATTGTGAAGAGGAAGAAGAACAAGAAAAAGAACAAGAACCATCACAAGATGAAAACGTAGAAGATATTTATTATGAAGAGTTGACTTCGATGATATCATGTAATGCATTGGCTGGAATTAACACTCCTCAAAACCTCAATATCAAAGGATATATCAAAAAGAAAAAGGTAATATTCCTAATTGATTCTGGTAGTACTCATAATTTCATTCACTATAAATTAGCCAAAGCTCTCAATTGCTTTGGATATCGAGTGCCATAGTTTCAAGTAATGATTGCAGATGGAGGAACTATCAATAGCTCAGGAAAATGCAATAAGATCAGTCTTACTATGGGGGAATATGTAATGAATATTCCAATGATTTATATACCCATGGGTGGTGTTGATGTCGTACTAGGAATCCAATGGTTACAATCATTAGGAACAATGGCTTCTAATTTTCAAGAACTTTTCATGAAATTTTCATTGGAAGGAAAATAAATTGAGTTAAGAGGTATCACAGGGAAACCCAATAAGGTGATAAGCTCTAATGGCATGACAAAATTATTGAAAAGGGGGCATCAAGTTGTTATTGCACAACTATGCTCACTAGATGTTCAAACATCTAAGCCATCTATTACCCTATATCTTCAAGGGATCATTGATAAGCATT
Organism: Picea mariana; assembly: GCA_032191745.1. Lineage (NCBI taxonomy): Eukaryota > Viridiplantae > Streptophyta > Pinopsida > Pinales > Pinaceae > Picea > Picea mariana. The sequence continues at coordinate 4,676 of JASDQU010242397.1, read as the reverse complement.
CCAAAGTATTTGAAGATATTCCCAAAGTTTTTCCACCCACTCAAAATCATGATCATGATATTCACTTAATTCCTGGGAGTGTTCCTCCTAACATCAGGCCGTACAGATACCCTTATGCCCAAAAGAGTGAAATCAAGTGTATGGTTGAAGAAATTTTAGAGGAAGGAATTATTAGACCTAGCCAAAGTTCTTACTCTGCATCGGTGGTAATGGTATTCAACAAATATGGTTTGTGGTGTATGTGTCCATATTATAGAGAGATTAACAAGAGAACTATTAAAGACAAGTTTCCCATTCCTATCATTGATGAATTGTTAGATGAACTACATGGAGCAATCTATTTCACAAATTTGGATCTTCATTTAGGGTATCATCATATTCGAATGAAGGAAGAAGATATCCCAAAAACAACATTCTGAACTCATCAAGGCCATTATGAATTTTTGGTCATGCCTTTTCGCCTTACAAATGCACCTTCCACATTCCAAGGGTTGATGAATTCCATTTTCAATCCCTTCATTAAAAAATTTGTGTTAGTATTTTTTGATGATATACTAATCTATAGCAAGTCTTGGGAGGATCATGTGTGACATGTTGACAAGGTTCTATAGCTACTAAAGGAGAAACAACTATATGCAAAACCATCCAAATGTTATTTTGGGGTGAAGGAGGTAGAGTATTTGGGTCATATTGTATCTCATGAAGGTGTCAAGGTAGACCCTAACAAGATTAAGGTCATGATGGATTGGCCGATTCCCAAAATATTGAAGAATCTTGGAGGATTTTTGGGTTTGACATGTTACTACCGCAAGTTTGTTCAGAACTATGCGAGAATAGCAACACCTTTAACGACACTAACTAAGAAGGATGAATTTTCATGGACTCTAGGGGAAACTAAATCTTTTGAACAACTTAAGGAGGTGATGTGTAAAGCTCCTGTCTTGACCACAACAGACTTCACAAAAACCTTTATTGTGGAATGTGATGCCTCGATAAATGGCATTGGTGTTGTCCTAATGCAAGAAGGAAGGCTCGTGGCTTTTGAAAGTCGACCACTCAAGGGAAAGGACTTACACAAACAAATCTATGAGAATTAAATGATGGAAATACTTTATGCATTGAAGAAATGGCACCCTTACCTAATAGGTAAGCACTTCAAGGTAAAAACAGATCATGATAGTCTTAAATACTTCTTGGAACAAAGACTATCTTCAGAAGAACAACAAAAATGGGTGACCAAGATATGAGGTTATCATTTTGAAATCATTTATAAAAAAGGGAAGAAAAATGTTGTGGCAGATGCACTCTCAAGAAATGATGAATATGTTGAATCCTTCTCTATGCTATCTCAATCATCCAACCCGATTAGATAATAGAAGCGAAGGATGAATGGAAGAATGTCAAAAATGTGTGGACTCTCATTCAAAGGTTGCAGTAGGGTTCCAGTGCATCAGATACATTTATATGGAAAAATTATTCAATATGGTACAAATATCGCTTATATTTATGTAAGAACTCCCAACTCAAAGAAAAGGTACTATTGGAATTGCACACCTCTTCGGTAGGAGGGCACTCAGGATTTTTGAAAACTTAACATAGGGTCAAGAACGAATTTTTTTGTGATGGCCTTAAAACTAATGTTCAAAGGTTTATAACAGAATTTTTGGTTTGCCAACAAAATAAGGTGGAAACAATTAAGACCCCAGGTCTTTTACAACCATTAGCCATCCCAAGTCAGCGTTGGGAGGATGTTTCCATGGATTTCATCACAGGGTTTCTAAAGTCTGAAGGAAAGAGTATCATCATGGTGATTGTTGATACACTGACCAAGTACACACACTTTTGTGCACTCTCTCATCCCTTCAAAGCCAGTATAGTTTCCACCACATTCATAGAGACAGTTCAAAAACTACATGGAATCCCAAAGATTATTGTAAGTTACAGAGATCCTATCTTCACTAGACATTTTTGGATAGAATTATTTTCTTGTTTGGGTACTCAATTAGCTTATAGCTCATCCTATCATCCTCAATCTGATGGACAAACCAAGATAATGAACAAATGTCTCAAAGGCTACCTTCGTTTCTTTGACTTTGATAAACAAACACAGTGGTTCAAATGGTTACACTTGGCAAAATGATGGTATAACACTTCCTTTCATACTACAACAAAAATGACACCTTTTATGGCACTCTATGGATACTACTCTCCTTCCATCACTTCTTCTCTAAAATAAAAATGTAAGGTTCAAGCAGTAGAAGATCACATTTAGCATCAACAACAAGTTCTCCAAATCTTAAAGGACAACCTGACCATGGCACAGAATCGCATGAAACAACAAGCAGATCAACATCATAGTGAAGGAAATTTTGAAGTAGGGGATTGGGTGTTTTTAAGATGACAAACATATGAACAGATGTCCCTTAAGAAATTCAAAAAGGATAATAAATTATCACCAAAGTACTATGGTCTTTATAAGGTTTTGAAAAATATTGGTACTATGGCATACAAATTGGAGTTGCTTGCATCCTCACGAGTACACCCAATTTTCCATGTTTAATGCTTAAAGAAGGTTATAGGTGACAAGATCTCAGTTCAAACTATATTTCCAGAACTTGACGAGGAATGAAAAATCATATTGGAGCCTAAAGCATCACTCACACAAGAATTCGCTAGCTGAGTAATAGATTCATTTCAGAGTATCTCATTAAGTGGATGAAACTTCCTGCTGAATATTCCACTTGGGAAGATGAGTCTTTTATACAGAAGCATCCAAAATTACTTAACTGTTGTGGACAACATTTGTCTAAAGGGGAGGGGCATGTTAAGCCATAAATAGTGGCACATTACCCCTTAATTGGGGAATACTACATTAGTAATGTTATTTTATTTATGTTGGCTTGGGTCCATTATTTTTAATTGTACCTCCTAGTCTCCTATATATACCAAGGAGAGATTTTCATTTGGAATCATCTTGTACTTGAACATTTATGTGGTGTATAAGGAAGTTTCCCCCTTGAAGAGACTTAATATTTGAAATTCTCTCTTTTTCAAGGCATTGAGTACTTATTCTGAGGTTTTTCTATGCTATATTGATATTTGGTTTTTAACAGGTGTCATCTACAAACCTAAACCAACATTTGGGTTTGAGATGATAGCTATCTAAGGATAAAGTCTCAAAGTATTCCATAAATATATTGGCTACTACAAGATATAAGGAAGAACCCATGGTGGTGCTTTAAGTTTGTTCATAGAAAATTCCTTTAAAGGTGAAAAAGGTAGAGGAGAGGCAAATCTCAATGAGATTAAGGATTTCAGGGTCTACTAGTTTGGAAATTAAGTCCAGGGCTTCAGGAATTGGAATTCTTGTAAATAAGGACATGACATGATGTCTTGATCATAAAGGTGCAAATTATGAGTTTTGTGGATAAAATCAATGGAATTTTCAATGAAGGAGGAGGTGGTTCCTACCAAGTTTTGAAGTTTACTAGCCAGGAAGTTGGCTAAGACATGAGTGGGAATGGCAATGACAATGAGTATGTGAGGAATTTCCTTTTTATGAATTTTTGGCTGCCCATAGATCCTAGGGTTTGGGGGCTTTTGAATATTAGGGTCCAAAGATAAATATTTGATGGCATTGGTGACTAAGTTTGTTATAGTGTTGACAAGGTTTTTAGCTAAATGTTTTTATCTAGAGGTTTATAAGCTAAGGAAGACACGAGTTCAAACATTTTTTTTATCATAGTATAAGGAATTCATTATGCCCGTGGCATTGCCTTTATCATCTTTAAGAACAATGATGTTCGGGTTATAGCCAATAGAATGAAACTTCTCCTTAGATAAGTTGGGTTTAGGAAGATTTGAGTGCTGAAGGATATGACCGCATTCTTATCTAATTTATTCGGCTTCATGTGCATAATGGATTCGATGGAAAAAATAATTTCCTCAACAGGAAGGATTTTAGGGACAACTGCAAAATTGAATCCTTTTTCAAGAACTTGAATAGTAGGGGAGTCTAGCTCACACGAGGATAAATTAATGACACCCGAAGGCAGGCAGGAAGAAAAATTTTGGTAGAGGGGAAGAATTTGAAGAGAACTAGAAGAAGGTTGAGGAGGGAAAAAGTTATTAGGTTTAGGGTTAGGTGACCCATCCAATTTAAAATTAAGAAGGTTGAGGAGGGCAAAAGTTATTAGGTTTAGCGTTAGGCGACCCATCCAATTTAAAATTTGCGTTTTCATTTGGTTCTGGCTGGGTATCGCAATTAGGAACCAATTCTCAGTGATTAGAATCAGGGCTAGGATATTTGAATGAGAGTGAAGGGGTTGAAGGGCTTTGATTGTGAATATAAGCAGATTTGGGAGAACAAGAGAACGATGAAGGATTATCAGGATGCGTGCATTGCTGAGCACGTCCAGATTGAAGAATAGTAGAGAATCAAAGGTGGATTTGTTGCGAGCACCGAGGAGTGTGTCCAGATTGAAGATTATAAAAGGATTGTAAGTCGAAAGAGGAGGGGGTTTCCAAAAAATTACAGTTCGAGATAGAAATTAATTTTAGGTTTGTTAATCTTAACTATGATTTTATTTATTTTAAATAAGTAAAAAGTTTGGGTTTGTTAATCTTTACCATGATTTGATTTATTTTAAATAAGTAAAAACTTGTGACTTTGAAAG
>JASDQU010242396.1:43914-63962 GCA_032191745.1 Picea mariana | reverse complement strand
ATAAAAAATAACATACTAACCTTGCAAGTTCAAAATCCGAGCTATGTAGATCGAGAATTAGATTTGTTCAACCAGTGGGTGACAGAAAAAATAAACAGCTCAAACAAAATCCAAGAACAATGTCGCAACTATAGCAATTGTGTCGCAAAGTCTCTTAAAGTCATGTATATATAGATAAAATATTCAACTAGCCGTTAACACCGACCAATGAGATAGACAAAATTTTCGTCACTATGGCCACAAAAGTTTGTCGCTATAGCAACGGATATCCCGACTAGGTTAAATTAAAATTTTCGTCGATATTGCGACGAACTTTCATGGCAATAGCGATGAAAATCCCGCCCTGTTTAAAAAAAATATGAAACTAGTGGAAGGGTGGAAACGTTTCATGGAATAATCCGCCCATATGTAGTAGTGTCGATATGTTGTTAAAATCAAGAAGAAATTTAAGAACCAAAACAAGTGGTAGTTCAAGTCTACAAATCTAAAACAACCAAACAATGGTAAAGAAGGCCCTAACAACCAACCTTCAGAAAACTAGTCCAAGCCACAAGAAAAGAAGGGTAATGGAAATATGAAGAAGGAAAATGGAAAATAATGTTATTTCCATAAAATCCCTTGGCACAACACAGATGAATGTTGCTCAAAATAGTCATTGGTGGAAGAGATCAAAGACAAGGAGCCTAAACCTAATTCAAAATCTGATTCATAAAATATTGGTAGAATACATATCATCTATGTATACCCAACTACTATTGTCGTGACCGTAATAATTCAACCACAAGAACCAACAGATCCTGAATAGGGGGAGCACCTTTTTCATTCACATATGCGGGTGAAGGGGACCCTACTCATTTTATTGTTAACAACAAAATCCAAAAGAACCTCATCTCAGTTAAGGTTTTCAAATACTTGGGATTGTCGACAACACCACACCCACAATAATATAATATTGTGTGGCTTCACCAAGGACGAGATTTATGTTTCAACCAGAAGTGTTGATTTTTATACAGTATCAAACCCTTTAAGGATGTGGTATTATGTGATGTTTCCCCACTAGATGTCTGTGATGTTATTTTGGGCCAACCATATATGTAGAAGCGCCATGCTATTTATGGGTCTTGACCCTGTAGTGTCATTGTTACTCTGGGGGATCATCTCTACAGGATACTAGAGGTAGTTCCAACTACGGTTCCACATAAACAGTGTCACAAGGTAGTATCTCATACTACAAAATTCAACTTCTTCATAGTCTGTTCAAAAGGTGAACAAAAGAACACCGCAATCACTATAGCCTCAGTCCAAGCACCTTTTGTCCAGAAAAAGAAGGTCGACAAGATTGAATAAAAGTGCAAGGATTCCTTCTACACACATTCATCTCATGTATCTGGACTGGTTAAAAATTTCCAACCCTTCCAGCCCTAGCTTCATGACAGACTTCAATAAGCTAATCCGCATAAATTCTCCAGTAAGGAAAATAGCTCATCAAGACAGAGATTCAACACATCATTTTCCCTCTCTACCAGACACTCAATATAATGGACACCATTTATTCCTAAGGGGGTAGGATTTATCTAGATGGATATCAATGGCCACCAACTATTCCAACTGTATCAAAGCAATTTTTTGGTTCATAAACTTCCCTAGCCATTTTGAGGTCCTAAATGAAGTTTTTTTTTTGGATCGACAACCTCAATGTTACATAAATTCTATCATTTATACCCAAATGAATCTCCTCGATGATACCTTTCCAACGAGCTATCATGTTCCCCAAACGGAGATTGTATGCCAAAGTTATGCCCCCGAGAAGTTGATACACCAAACTACCCAAAACGGGGTCCACAAAATTATTGGATTTTCATCTTCCGGTGTTAGAGTTTTGAATTTTATTTATTATAATAAGGCCTTTGGAGCCTCATTGTAAAATCACATTCTTGTGAAACTGAGTAGCCATCACATCTCTTCTCATAGATAAGATGCCACCATTCTAGCGAGTCTTTCACTATCTATTTTTACTGTCTTGTACATTTTGCTCATTAATAAAAATTGTGTATTATTGTATCTATGTGTTCATGGTTATATATATGATAAATATTTGTTATATTATTGGGTCTCTTGCAATATATATGTATATTTCTATGATATATCTTCTCTCTCATTTCATGCAGAAAATAATCTGGATCGGTGGTATTAGAGCAAGCTGCTCTTGATTGTTTTTCCATGCATGTCCCTGACGAAGTCTGAATATATAAAGTTGGGTCTCGATATTATCTCTCTTGAGGAAAATCGCTCTTTCATGCCCAAAACACCCTCCATGGCAGAAGAAAATAAAAATGTTAGAGAAAACGATTGTATTAATCAGTTGCTTGAGTAATCTCTCAAGCGAGAGAGGGACAAAATGATGGAGAATTTTTCCCACATCCTTCAACAACTGCCGATAACAACTGGTTTGTATTCATCAAGAGGCCACATTGGAGGAACCTCAGATTTTAAGGTACAAGTTAATTTTTACATTCCGGTATTTGAAGATCAGATAGATACGGATTTTATACAAAAATGGTTAAATCTTCTAGAAGGCTATTTCTCTGTTCACAATTTTTTCGATAGGGAAAAGATCACCTTCGCACTCCTTAAGGCTCTCCCCCATGTAAAAAATTGGTGGGAAACTTACTGGGATATTGAAGGAACAATATTACCCTATTGACAACTATGACAACCAGTACATGAGATGGACCACACTGAGTCAAGAGAGGGGCCAAGAAGTGTCAGAGTTCACCAATACATCCATACATTGCGCACCAGGATGGGTATCAAATACTATGAGTGAAATTTGGTTCTGAAATACCATAGGTCTCTACATAAATTTAACCAAACTGAAATGGATTTTATGTACATCTCATCAGTGGGTGTTGTTTATTGATATGTTTTTAAAATCAAGAAGAAATTTAAGCACCAAAACAAGTGGGAGTTCGGGTCTACAAATCTGCAACAACCAAAGTATGGTAAAGAAGGCCCTAATTACAACTAGCTTTCATAAAACCAGTCCAAGCCAGAGGAAAATCAGGGTAACAAAAAGTTGAATAAGGACAATGGAAAATGGTATGATTTCCCCAAAATCCCCTGGCACAACACCGATGAATGTCGCTCAAAAATTTCAGTGGTGTCCAAGATCAAAGAAGGACAATGGAAAATGGTATGATTTCCCCAAAATCCCCTGGCACAACACCGATGAATGTCGCTCAAAAATTTCAGTGGTGTCCAAGATCAAAGACAAGGAGCCGAACCCTGATTCAGAATATGATTATGAAAATATTGGTAGAAGAGAGATCATCAATGGAGACCCCACTGATATTGTCATGATGACAACAATTCAACCAGAATAACTAGCAGATCTCGAAGAGGGGGATCACCTTTTTCATTCATAGATGTGGGTGAAGGGGATCTCATTGCATTTTATTGTTGATAATAGAAGCCAAAAGAACCTCATCTCAGTAGAGGTTGTAAAAAATTTTGGATTGTCGACAAAACCACACTACCATCCATATAACATCGAGTGGATTTGCTAAGGATGATATCTCTTTGTCATTCATCAGTTTCGATTGTCATATGACATCAATCCCTTCAATGATGATGTATCATGTGACGTTTCCCCACCTGATGTATGTTATGTTCTTTTGGGATAGTCATGTATGTGGAAGAGCATGCTATTTATGATTCTCAACCTCATAGTGTCATTGTTATTCTGGGGGGTTATCTCTGTAGGATACTAGAGGTAGTTTCAACTAATTTTCCACCTAAATAGTGTCGTCGCATAGTATCTCATACTACAAAATTCAGCTTCTTCACAGTTTGTTCAAAATGTGAACATAAGAACACCGCAACCACTATAGCCTCAGTCCAAGCACCTTCTATCCGGCAGAAGGAGGTCGACAATATTGAACCAAAGTGAAAGGATTCCTTCTACATGTATTCAAATCACGTATTTAGATTAGTTAAAAAGTTCCAACCCTTCTAGCCACAGGTTCAAGACATCCTTCAACAAGTTAATCATCATAACTTATCGAGTAAGGCAAACAACTCATCAAGAAGCAGATTCAACAAACGATTTCCCCTCTCCCTCAGGCACTCAACGCAATGGATACCATTTATTCCTAAGGAGTGAGGATTGATCCAAGTGGATATCGATGTCCACCCACCTATTCCAACTGGCTCAAAACAATTTTCTAGAAACTTACTATTTTTAACAATTTTTTGGTTCCTAAACTTCTGGGGCCATTTTGAGGGCCTAAATGAAGTTTTTTAGGGTTTGAGCACCTCAATAAAATTTAAAGGATATCACTGAAATACCAAAAGGAACCTCCTTGATGATACATTTCCAACAAGCTATCGTGTTCCCCAAATTGATATCGTATGCCAAAGTTACGCCCCCGACAAGTTGATACACCAAACTACCCAAAACGGGGTCCACAAAATTGTTTGCTTTTCATCTTCTGAGTTTAGGGTTTTGGATTTTATTTATGATAAAAAGGATTTTGGAGCCTCATTTTAAAATCATCTTCTTGTGAATGTGAGTACCTGTCACATCTCTTCTCATAGATAAGCTGCCACCATTCTAGCAAGTCTTTCACTCTGTATTTTTATAGTCTTGTACATTATGCTCATTAATAGAAATTGTGTATTATTGTATGTTTGTGTTTATGGTTATATCTATGATAAATATCTGTTATATTATTGGCTATCTTTCAAGATCTATGTATATATCTATGTTATATCTTCGCTCTCATTTTGTGCAAAAAATAATCTGGATCAGTGGTATCAGAATAGATTGCTTTGTATCAGTTTTCAGTGCATGTCCCTGACAACATTCATGTATAGAAAGTTGGGTCTCGATCTTGTATCTCTTGAGGAAAATAGCTCTCGCATGACCAAGAAACCCTCCATGGAGGAAGAAAAGAAAAATGACAGAGCAAATGATTCTATTAATTTGTTTCTTGAGGAAGATCTCATGCGACAAAGGGAGGAAATGATGGAGAATTTTCCCCACATCCTTCAATATCTGTCGATAACAATCGATACATCTTCATCAAGAGGCCACTTTGGAGTAACCTCACCTTTTAAGGTCAGATAGATGTGTATTCCTTAGAAAAATGGTTAAATCTGCTAGAAGGTTATTTCGTTGTTCACAATTTTTCCGACAAGGAAAAGATCACCTTCGCACTCCTTAAGACTCTTCCCCATGTCAAACATTGGTGGGAAACTTACTGGGAGAAAATTTCCATAGAGGAGTCCAGAATATATGGGGTCAATCCCACTTGGGAGTTTTTAGTGGATGCGGTGAAGGAACAATATTACCATGTTGGCAACTATGACGACCATTACATGAGATGCACCACATTGCGTCAAGAGAGGGTCCAAGTAGTGTCATTGTTCACCAATACCTTCCATGCATTGTGCACCAAGATGGGTCTCAAAGACTCTAAACGACATTTGGTTCTGAAATACCATGACGCTCTACATAGATACATCCAAACTGAAATTTTTTTTTTGGACATGTCATCATTGGGTGTTGCTTATCGATATTTTGCTAAAATTGAGGAGAAATGTAAGCACTAGAAAAAGAAAGAGTTCGGGTCTACAAATATGAAACAACCAAAGTATGGTAAAGACAGCCCTAATAACCAACCTTCAGAAAATTAGTCCAAGGCACATGTAAAGAAGGGTAATAGAGAAAGGAAGAAGGACACTAGAAAATGGTTTGATTTCCACAAAATCCTCTGGCACAACATTGATGAATGTCTCTCAAAATAGTCATTGGTAGCCAAGATCAAATATAAGGAGTCGAACCCTCATTCAGAATCTGATTCAGAAAATATTGGTAGAAGACATATAATCGATGCATACCCCATTGTTATTGTCACAACTGCGGTAATTAAACCAGAAGAACCAACATATCCTGAAGAGAGGGAGTGCCTTTTTCATTCACAAATGTGGGTGAAGGGGACCCTGCTGCATTTTATTGTTGATAGTGGAAGCCAAATGAACCTCATTTTAGTATAGGTCGTCAAAAAGTTGGGATTTTTGGCAACACCACACTCACAGCTAGATAACATCAGGTGGATTTTCCAGGGACGAGATCTTTATGTCATCGAGCAGTGTCAATTTTCATATGACATCCAGTCCTTCACGGATGAGGTATTATGTGATGTTTACCCACTAGATGTCTTTGATGTTCTTTTGGGCCAACCATATATGTGAAAGTGCCATGATATTTATGAGTCTTGACCCTATAGTGTCATTGTTACTCTGGGGGGTTGTTGGCATGGAATTGATCAGACCAGGGTCCCTCTCAGGTGACCAACAAAAGGTACCATGTAGTCTAGAGCGCTGGCATTTTCATTTCCTCCGAAGAGAAGACGTCTCACCCAAAGCACAACCAAGATGAAAGGATAGGGAAGGGAAAGGAGAATACTTAGGAGAGTTCACATAACTTTCAAGATTCATCCTGATCTTGCACAATACATTTAACTATAGAATAGATCTAAGCTCATACACATAGGAACTGAAGCTACTTAGGTTGCGAAAAGAATTTATACATAGAAAATCATATGGAACTTATGAAGCATAAGGAAGTACTGTAAAGATACAACACATAAGCATAAACCCAGAATGACACAACATATTTCAAAATTTTGGATCCTTATTTATATATTATCTTCAGATATTATCAGATACAACATTATAAATACCAATTCATTCTTTGTTATAGACTTCTGGATTTGGACCCATGTCGTAAAGATCTATTTTCCCAAAACTGTATACAGATTACATTTACAGAACTAAAACCCGAAATATTAACAATAACAATGACAAGAAGAACAAAAAACCGACAGAAAAACAAGGGAAGAACCCTTTTACAATCATATTCATCCCATATATATAATCTAAGTAGGGTCTTATGGATTTGAGCTCACATTCTCTCTTGTTCTATTGCAACTACTTTTTCCTTGCTAGCGTTGCGTTGTCCTTTTCACAACCGATTTTTGTTACCTTTCCCCGCTCTGTTGTCCAGCTTCTTCTATATCTTGCGCAACCCGTGATAATACCAAACTTGGGATTGTATTCCTTCTTGCACAACTTCCAATCCAAAAAAAAAGGGCCCAACAGGCTCCAACCACAAGCCTTGGATTGCCCTCAAGTCAAGTACTCATTTCTTTCGCAACTTCTAGGAGAAACTGTTGCTTTCCCTTGTACTCCTTTTCCTCTTTCCTTTCCTCTTATCATTGTGATTTATCTTTATCTTCCTCTTTAAATGAAGGGCCCAACTCTAGGACCAACTCCAAGACCCTCTTCTTGACTTCCTGAAATCTTCCAACTTTATCCTGCCATTTCCTCACAAGGAGTGAGGCCTCAGTGATGAACTATTGGATCACATATGTAATACATCCTTTTGGATCGGATGCGACCAAATATTTCCATTTAGAGTCTATTGTTGCATCAACCTGATGGATTTTCATGTAAACTGTCTGAATGACAAGTCAAAATTTGTGCAGCTCCTTCTTAGCTATGGATTGCACCTCAAACAAGGCATTCAACTCATTGTCCGCTTGCTGAATCTGATCAAACTTCTGTTGTTGCTCCAACGGATCCATCATAGCTGCAAATTCCTCATTCAACACCTCGATTTTAGTGCATACATCCTCCAAAGTTTGGTTGCGCCTAGCGATGATGCCCATCCAATCGTTGAACTCTCTGAAAATATTTTTGCACTCAATTGTGGGCTTGTGTAGTGCTACTCAGGCATGGTTTCCTTCCAGCACTATCTTCTCCATCTGCGCCTGCAGCTTCCGAGGTTGTTGCTCTGCTTGTTTCTGAGTCTGCCACAACTACACTTCCATCTACTCTTCTCGAATGATCAATTGTGACCATTCTCCTTAAAATAATTCAATCTGATGCTCAGGCTCTCCTGCATCACTGACTTCTGGGAGTTCGGGTGCAACCTTCCTTATTTCCATCCATGCTTCAAAAAGCCTCTCTTGAACTCTTTCCATTCTTTTCTCCACCTGGAACTTGGTGTGTTCTTCCTGTTTTATGCATGCTTACTTAAGGAATGATTCCTCCCTTGCGAACTCTGTAGAACTTTTGACCTACTAGATCCTTTACTCCAGTTAATCAGTTGAGGCTCTGATAATTCTCACTAGGTGCATTGTTGGCCACTATGCAAGGTCAACACAAGAATGGGTTGTTTCCCTGGGTGCTCGGGTTTGTAGTGGAATTCCACTAGTTTTTGAGTGCTTTGAGAGGGTCTCTACTTCCTTGTCTCATGTGGGTGGTCTTGGCATAAGCCTCAACCTCAATGTTGATGGAAGGAGCGTCATAACCTATGTTATGGCTAGGAAGAGTTCCAACAACTCTGCACACTGCTGAGGGATTTTGGGAACTAGCTCCATATGCTCTTGTGCTGACATTCTGCTTTGTCTGGAAGTCATCTCAAGATCCTTATAAACCTCAAGTAGCTCTGCCTCATTACATTCCTCTGCTTTTGGAGTTGCGTTACGTTCCTCTGCTTTTGGAGTTAAGCTTCCCATGGCACCCTCAAACTTGGTCATTGAGGTAGTGTGATGGGGACTTTAGACTGGAGGCTTCTCCACCGTTTGAGTGTCTTTATGCTGCACAAAAGGTACAATATATTGGTCATGGGCTTCAGGGTTAGGTTCATGCAGTTGCAGTCTCTGCTCAGGTACTTATGTATTTGGACCAGGAAGTTTTGGTCTCTACTCGAGTAACTCTGGGATTGTTTTTGGGAGTTCTAGCCTCTGCTCAGGTAGTTCTAGGGGATCGAGTTGCATGGTCTATGGATCAATGGTTTGGGGTGGACTGTTGGTTTCTAGGGGTGGCGATTGGGGTTGTGGTGGTGATGGAGGTTTCTTGGTGACGATGGTGGATGGATGGGTGTCAGGCTCAGGATCGCCTTGAATATGTATGATGGGGGCTGCTCAGACCATTAAGCAAGTACAGGGGATGATGGATGAGATGGGTTGGGGGTTCAAAACCTTACTCAGTGAGACCCTTGTTCTATGTTTCTTAGCCACTGGTTCTGTAATGAGTGCAGCACTAAGGATTTTGTTGATATATTTTCTTGTCAACACAACTTGCTCTAGCAGTTGCAGGAACACTGATAGTGTCCTCTTCTTGTGCTCTAATGGTTGTGCCTCCTACTCTTCTTCAGAGTTCCTATGTGTTAGATCTTCTTTCTTTTGGGATTTTGAGCCTGAGCTTGGTCCTACCCCTGCTTCTTTACCTTTCATATTCAACATCTCGATGGGAAAAATGTATTGCATCCCTGACTTGCACAGGTTGCATTTCACTCCAGGTCACGACATCACCTCCTTGTTGAAGGCCTCCTTGTCCAAGTAGAATAGAAACATCCTTGAGTGGAAGTCCTCCCTGTTTTTATACATCAGCCATACAAACATATGGTGTCGGTTCATGCTAAAGGTTATGTTCCTCGTATTGCATTTGAGGACCTCCCGTGGAATGCGTAACCTCTATGTTGCATGAATAAGCTTGTTATACCACTTGGAAAATGTCATGTTTTTGAAGGATGTGTTCTCTAAGTCCACCCTTGAATGCCAGGGCTCAAACATCTTTGCTAGCTGCCCCTTTATCTGCTAGCACCAACAGTCTTCCAGTGGGTGGCATCCACTTGAGCATTGAAAATGCAAGCAACAAGTAGCCATAGGTGAAGGTACCACCTTTATCTTGGGCTTCCTCATAAGCCATGAGTAGTTCCTCCAACAGGTAACTACACCAATTGAATACAGATCCATTGGTGCAAATCTCCACTATTGCTAATGCATCGAGTATGCATTCTCCCTTTTAGTACAACCTCATGACTTTGTTGGCTATGATGTAGCATCTAGTCCCAACCTTATTTGGTAGTATGGGGTTGATTTTGGTTGTGTGCCCCCCCTCTATGTGTGGAACCTTTTGTATAGAATGGGCTCCCCTTTATTTTTTCCATGCTTGCTGGGACCCTATAATCCTTTGGACACGTCCTCATCATTGAGGGACAGTCTCGTAAGATGGTGTATGTCTTCGGTGTGGATTGGATATCACCTATCCAATCAGATAATTTTTTCGTGCACCCTACTGATCAGGAACTTGGTGCACCACGCAACTTCACCAGTGGTACCAAAAACTAGTATGTCCCTGAGGTTCATGATAGTTGAGTTAAAAAAGTTAAGGAATTCATGCTTTGGCACAAACTGCATGCCTCACAACTCATTTGGATAGATACTCTAGAAAACATCTATGTTCATTTGGGGGAACAAGACTTGATATGTTAAGTTGATATCGAGGAGCTTTACCTTCTCCACTTTCCCCTTGAGATCACCCATGACCTCAACTTGAGGGTTGCAGGGCTCATCTGGTATTGCATCTTTGGAAACAATGCTTCAGCTTCTTGTATCTCTTGGCATTATGAGTTCTGGTTTCTCAGTAAATTTCACGGTGAATCAAGGATTAGGGATCACAACTATGGGTCTTAGGATTACACAGGCTTGCTCACTCTGCAGAATTCAAAAATTGCTAAGTGCTTTCTGGAAACAATGCATTTTACGATGATTTATCAGAGCCTTATACTTGGGCTTAGCTGGAAATATCAGTAATAATTGTTTTTCATCATTACCCTATGGACACAACTAGGATTTGAGCTATCTGACGGGACTGGTTAATGGGGTAAATCATATTGGGAAATTCTGGCATTTACTCTGCAAGTTGGATAGGGACGTCGCCAATTTTATACCGTACCATTTGACGGATGAGAATATCGATGCTAATATCAATGGCATCTTTGTGTATCATGGCTTTATGGCTTAACTAAATTTAGATGAGGTATCGTAATAGTAATAAAGGTTGTGACTAGACTGGGTTCGTGTGGCACATGGACTCAGATTGCATTCGGATTCGCTCTCCATCTGACCACAAAGGGGTCCCCTTCATATTTAATGACTATCATTAATAGGTTATTGTCTCTTCTAATCCTACACTGCTGAGTAAGCAGTTCTGCATCAAACAACACTTAGACAGAAAAAGAAACGAACTACATGTTGCGGCGCAAGATTGCACATGTCGAATTTATTAACTGAATTTACAGAAATTGTAGAAAAAATCAAATCTAACTACTATACATGCTCTTTAAGACTAGAGTGGTAGTCCTTTATCTCTTTTCTGAGACATATAGGGTTTCAGGAGAGTTCCATTCACCCATCCTGGCTGCAGCATACCATCCAATTGCACAAGTCTGACTTCTCCAGAAGGTCGGATATTCGCAACTATAAATGGTCCCAACCAATGCATGTTAAACTTGCCTGGATGCTTCTGGTACTAACTTTCATAGAGTAGGAACTTGTCTCCTTATGAAAATACTTTAGTCTTAATGTGTCTGTCATGGCAAAATTTCTACCTTGCTTTCTCAACTCACTGATGGAAGTCTGCTAAAAACCTGGTCTCATCAAGTTCTTGTAACTCCATGAGTCTCTGCGCAACTAATTCTTCCTCCCACATGTGTGTGATATTTGCAATGTACAAACTTGGAGTAATGAATTCTGCATGCACCAAAACCTCTTTCCCATAAATTAGCTGAAATGGTGTGTACTTGTGGAGTTTGTTTGTGGTTGTCATTTAATCCCATAGTATTGTTGGAACTCTATCATCCCAATCTTCCCTGTTTGCGCAATAAACCTCCGTTAACCCTCTCTCCAAAATCTTGTTAAATGCTTCTACTATTCCATTGGCTTGCAGGTGGTAGGGGATACTTTTATGATGTTGTATCGGGAACTACTTTGTAAGACTTTCTATGGTACTACTAATAAAATGAGCTCCCTGATCACTGGCCAAACTCCTAGGACATCCAAATCGAGTGATAATATTTTCAAAAAATGAACCTGGTAGCATTATTGGTCGAAAAACCCTGAACAGTTGTTACCTCAACCCAACATGTAAGGTAGTTAGTTGTGGTAATAATGTACCAAGCCTTTGAATTCTTAGTTGTGGGGTTGATTGGCCTGATGAAGTCAATCACCCACTTCTCAAATGGTTGTAAAGCTCGAACTCGTTGAAGTGGTAATTCATCTCAGTGTGATGTCTTACCCATTCTTTGACACACATCGTGTGATCTAGAATATACCTTTGCATTCTTGAAGAGCGTGTCCCACCATATTCCAGCTTGGATAAATTTCTGTGCAGTGGCCTTTCCTCCCACATGACCTCCCGCAACTCCACTGGGAAACTCCCACAATATTTCTTGTCTTTCATGATCCAGGACACATCTCCTGAGGATACTATCTAGTCCCAATTTATACAATTTCCCTGCAATCAACTGATAGTCCACTTCTCTAACCACCATATGGAATTTATGGGTTGCAGAATATGTTTCTGGGTAGGCTCATGTACTTAAGAAGACTGTTATGTCTTCCATGTACTCTATTATGGCCTCAACCCGGAATAGTTCTGCATCTGGGAGTAAATAATAAACTTCTCTACCACTTTCCCCTGAATCTAATATAGACAGGTGATCAGGCCCTATGTTACATCTTCCAGTCTTAATGATTACTTCAAAAGAAAATTTC
Organism: Picea mariana; assembly: GCA_032191745.1. Taxonomy (NCBI): domain Eukaryota; kingdom Viridiplantae; phylum Streptophyta; class Pinopsida; order Pinales; family Pinaceae; genus Picea; species Picea mariana. The sequence continues at coordinate 51,333 of JASDQU010242396.1, read as the reverse complement.
TGAAACAATAGAAGCCATCTACAAATTGTCCCTTCCAACACAGGTTTGTTAACTAGATATTTTAATGCAGAATGATCAGTAAAGAACTTAAAATGATAACCTAACAAATAATGTCTAAACTTCTGCAAAGCATAAATCATAGCTAATCCCTCCCTTTCTATCATTGTATAGTTGCTCTCATCTTGCGACAACTTCCTGCTCACAAAATAGATAGGATGATCCATGGCTCCATCTCCTGGTTGTGCTAAGACAACTCCCAAGGCAATACCTAAAGCATCTACATGGATGTGAAACTTGTTTCCCAATTTGGAAAAATCAGAATAGGCGTTGTGTTGAGATTCTCCTTTAAGGTCTCAAACTCCTTATCAAATTCTAGGGCCATTGTAAAACTTTAGCCTTCTTTAACAGATTTTCCATAGGGGTAGTGATTCTTGCATATCTTTTGATGAACCTGCGATAGTACCTTGTGTGCCCCAACATGGTGCGCAACTTCTTAGCACTCATAGGTTGTGACATGTTTACAATAACCACAACTTTGGTTGGGTCTACCAGTACTCCCTCTCAACATACTATGTGGCCTAATAAATTCTCATGTGGTACACAGAAGATACATTTTTGTAGATTCAACGATATCTACAATTCCCGACATCTGTCAAACATCAGACATAATAGCATTACATGTTCCTTGAGTAGACTATATATCATCCAATCATCCATATAAAATTCTATAAACTTGTGAATAAATTCTCAGAAAGTTGTTATTACAATCCCAGAGAAAAAAGAAAGGGCATTCTTTAGGCCGAATGGCATCACATTGTAGGAAAATGGCCCCCATTTTGTTATGAATGTGGTCTTCTTCTTGTCCTCTTCAACAATCCTTACTTGGTGGTACCCCAAAAATCCATCTATAAATGAGTACGATTCTTTCCCCACAACCTGTTCTAGCACCTCATCATTAAAAAGTGTTGGAAAAGGGTCATGCACACAGGTAGAGTTAAGGATTCTATAGTCTACATAGACCCTGATATCCTCTATGCCTTTCTTTCTCTCGATGACTATTGGGTTGGACCATTCTTCTTCTTCTACTGCTAAAATAAGTTCAGATTCCAGCATCTTGTCTATTTCCTTCTTAACCTTCTCTTTCACTCTGGGGTTAAGGCGGTATGGTCTATGCCTCACAAGATTTGATCCTGGTTTTAATTCAATTTTCATCTCTCCCATAACTCCTTTAATCCCTTTTAACTCTGAAAATGTCTTTGGGAACAAGTCCTCATATTCTCGCAACAAAATCTGTATTTCTTGACTAGTTTTCTCATCCCAGTAATATCCCACCATATCCATATTAGGTTTCTATGTGGTCCCTATATTGACTTTGCGCAACTTCAATGGGTGATTATAAGAACCATCAATTTGACTGGGTGTGATGTTCTGGATTTCTTTGTTCCCTTCTATCTCTTTAATGGCTAGGTTTCTCAATTCTTTTAAATCATCTAGGATTTCCAAATCCTTCTCAATCTTATAGCATTCTATAGGTATCTTGTCTAGGGTTAGGTGAATATTAATATGAATTTATTGGCTATGATTTGCACATACCACTAGGTTTGATTTATGTTTACTATTGTCTATAACAAGAAAATCTTTAATTCTTTGCAGGACTACTTCAAGCTTAGGGTACTTACTTGTAAACGAGAAGTCCTTGCAAAAGTGATCTGTCAACATTTTCCAGTCATTGGTATTTCTTCTGGTTTATTCATGCATGAACCAATATTTTGGGATTGGACCTACTGAGTGGGAAAATACTTGAACCCAGAAGCGATAGGGTACTTTCGCAACTTTCCACTGTGTCGTGCACTGTTAAGTTTGTGCTTTAGGATCAGACTCTCCATTGAACAGTTGCACGACTTGGAAATCCCTCTGCATCTCTAATTCCAACTGCTCCTTATCTTAAAATATATATTTGATATTTTTCTTCTCATCATCCTAATTTTTGAGTAAGGCTTTGTGATTGGACCACCATCTGGCAGGGGTGTCCTGGAGGGATAAATCTAGTATTGAGATCCTTTGACCTTCCACTACCTCTTCTTCCATGCTGAGCAGAAAACTGTCAAGTCTTGAGGTACCATTATAAATTGGGTGTTCTCTGACCTCAATTCCAACCCATCTATTTTCCCTGACAATTGGGAATCTCCTTGAGAATCTTTCATATGAGCCTTGCTGTCAATTGTCAAATGCCAGTTCTGAATCTTCTTCCACTGATTGTATACTCCTCCAACTTACTGATCCATCAGCACTAATATTATGTAATATTCTCTTGTTCTTGTTTTTACAGTGTAGAATTGATCCAAGTCTTCTCCCTCCATATTGTTCTCCGTTGTTTCCGTATATCTGGGGCCTACATATGGATTCAAGGGTTGAACTACCTTGATTCCATCTGTCTTAAATTTCATAGTGCCTTTCTTTAGTTTAATCACTGCATAGTTTTCATAGGCCCAATCAATACCAAGTAGTGCAGGATAAGCATCCTTATCCCCCATGATTTCAATCACCTAAAAATGAACTACAGTATTCACTCTCACAACATTTATTTCCACATTCTCGAGCCTTCCTATTGGGAAAATACAATATTGGTTGGCCATTCTTAGATGGATTGGGGAATATGTCAATTGGGTATTTCCTAGGGCTTCCCAAGTATTTTTAGGAAGAATGTTCACATCAGATCCTAAGTCTAACACAACATCCTTAATCTCAAACCCATCTAGATGGGATACTAGTCTGAACTCTCTTATAGTTTGTACTTTCCTTATTTGCACTCTCTAAGTGCTCTTTTCAGGAAGATTAGTCCTTATTATTTCTTATGTGGGTTCTTCATTCCCTAACACTAGGTATAACACATTGCAAAACTTTTATGTTAATTGGTCATTCCCAAGAATATCAGGAAATAACTGAAACCAAAGGTGGACTACATTTTTGCGGTTTCTTAGGTTGTGTCATCGTGTCTACAAGGTTTTTGGGTGCGGAGGGTGAAGCAAGGACTTTCACAATCTTAGGGTAAACAATAGGTTGAGGTGGTTTCTCTTGCATTTCATGGATAGGGATATTCTGAAATACTTCTATGGCATTTTTAAAAAACAACTTATGTTTTATAGGATCATACATGTCTTCTTTAGGTGTTGATTTCTGGATCTGAGGTAAATTATCAGGATCATCTCCTATATTTTCTCCTCCTCGAGTGACAAAATTAAGGTTGGGAAATTATCCTCTAATAACTCTCTTGATTTATGAACTAATGAGGTTAGTTCCTAGTTGACGTACCCAATCTTCCCATTTTTCAATTGGTTCTGGGTAGTCTTCAGTTGCATGCCCATTGGTTCTGTAGTGAGAGAACCATGGCCACCTTGGATGAGGACAGTCTCTAGCCATATGGCCTTGCTCATCACAGTTATAACATCTGCTTGGTCCTCTTCCCCTGGTTCTTCCTCCTTTGAAGTATCCTCCGACTCCACCTCCTCGACCTCTTCTCGGTCTCTGAGGGGTTTCATTCACCCTGAATGTTGTTCGGTCCAACCTATCTGCAAGTGCAGCCAACACTCTACATTGATTAGTAGTATGTGTGGTAGATGCACAAAACTCACAGTGTATAGTATTTGGCACTATTGAATACTTCTGCATAATGGGTCACTGTCTCGGCCCATGCCCATAGATTTGGAAAATCTCGCAATACACGACTGTTGGCATTGCTTGGATCCCTATAAAATCATGATATGGGGTGGGGTTATGGAATGGTAAATTCACAGATACTTGCGTAACTCCTCTTGTGGGTCCTAGTGAGGGTCCCATCGGATTATGAGGAGGTACCATTCCCCTCATTCGTGGACATTCGTTCACCAGATGTCCTTTTGTATAACATCCAGTACACCAAACATGTAGTCATCCTGGTCTTGGTTTCCTCAATTATTGAATCTTTTCTGTAAGTGCTGATATTTTTCCTTTTAGTTGCTCCAAATTTACATATGTTGGGGGTCTGGTCACTCTCAGGCTCGCAGGATATCCCTCCATGGATTCAATCTTCATTGATTGTTCCAAGGCATATGCCAAAGTGGATATCCATTGTTGCATTAACAAAATCCGTGGCAAAGGCAAAAATCCCTGAATATACCATTCTCTTTGATGTTCCTCATGAATTGGATGCGCTAACCTCCCTATAGCATCTTTAAAATTCTAGTTGTATTCCCAGGTTGATTCACCTTCCCTTTGTTGAATCTCGTGCAACTCAGACATAGCTTGTTGTTCTGACTAAGGTAGATTAAACTTCTCTATGAACCTTGTCCTTACTTGGTCAAGTGTGAACGCTTGACCTTGAATTCCTGGCACTCCTAGCTCAATAACATTCATGTACCATTTTAGAGCACAACCTCTCAAGGTAGTCTAGAATTCAACCAACTTATTCGCTTCTGGAGTCCCTCTGGACCTCCACATTGCTTCACGCAAGAACCGATGTTTCTCAACATCTTCATCTCCCTTACCCCAGAATTCTAGGTATCGAGCAATTGACCCTTCTGCGTGACCAACCATTGTTGATCTTTCTTCTCCTGTCAAAATAAAACCTAATGGTCCTACTTGCGAGCTACCAGGGGATCCCAATATCCTCCTTGTACTCGCACTTCCCGGTTGTGACTGACTAACTAATTGTGCTAAAATAGAATTAGCATAATAAGGTAGTATTGAATTTACCACTTGTATAGAATACACTTGGGGTATGGGTGATTCGGGGCTGGTGCCACTGTCTTTGGGGTAGATTTATTTGATCTGGGGGGTCTCGTTCTCTTCCTTTGGAGTGGTCTCTTTAGCCAGATTCCTAATCTTTCCTGCATCGGGGATAAATATTATCTTTCCTCTTAAATATCCATGTCATCTTCCTTCTCCCTCGCTTCTATACCTTCTCCTTCTTGTCCACCCTCCTAGGGACTTCTTTCTCTATGCTCTTCTCTCTCACTTAATCTTTGACTAGCCAATCTTTCCTGTATTCTCATCTTCCACAACTCTTCCATCTGTCTTTCCTCTACTTCTCTTGATCCGACTTCTTTCCGCCACTTCTCAGACTATTTTTCTACTTTCTTTATCTTACTGCACCACCACTTCTCAACTATGGCGGCTCTTTTCAAGGCTTGCTCACCTCTTGATTCTATTTCTTATTGTTTCCCCTTCTTTTCAAAGAACCCTCTCCCCTCTCTTAGTCCATGAATCCACCCCAAACTCACCCTACCGCAAGTGAGGGTGTTTACACTACCATCTCAGTCGGGGACATAGTCAGCATCCTCTCTTCCATCAAGAAAACGTTAATCCATAGGGGGATTTTTCTCAATAGTCTTCCCCTTGCGTATTTCTTGAAATTTGCCTCTTCTCGTGAAAAATATTGGTGATTCTCGGCTAAAAACTCAATAATGTATCCTTATAATCTGGTATTGACCCAAAAATCAATCGCTCATGTGACCAGATGATCCAGACAATGAAGTGTTGCAATATTTTGTGTATCCCAAGTACATGTCCTCTTGACTTGTTCTTGGAATTCTGGAGCTTCTTGGATCCTATCTATCCAGTGGAAAAGTTCTTCAGGGAACTTAACCCAAAATATATCGTACTGGTTGCTCGATCTTTCTAAGTAAAATACTACCTCCCATGTATCTTTCACATACTTTCCCCATAGCTCCACTTATTTTCATATGAAAGTGTCATAGTTTCTCTCCCACCATTGTTGAATATTAGATCTGTGAATCTACAGAAGCATCCTCCCTACAGGTTCCCTTTTAACGCAGGTCCTAGAAATGAAACCATTTTGTTGGTGCTGAATTGATCAGACCAAATTCCTTCTCAGGTTACCAACAAAAGGTACCATGTAGTATAGAGCGTTGGCATTTTCATCTCCTCCAAAGAGAAGAAGTATCAACTGAAGAGCTACCAAGACAAAAGGATAGGGAAGGGAAAGGAGAATACTTAGGAGGGTTCACAAAACTTTCAAGATTCATCCTGATATTGCACAAGACATCTAAATACAAAACATATCTGATCTCATACACATAGGAACTGAAGCTACTTAGGTTGCGAAAATAATTTATACACAGAAACATCATATGGAACTTATGAAGCATAAGGAAGTACTGTAAAGATACAATGCATAAGCATAAACCTAGAATGACATAACATATTTCAAAATTTTGGATCCTTCTTTATATATTATCTTCAGATCTTATCAGATACAACCTCAGAGATACAAAGTAATTCTCTGTTACAGACTTCTAGCTCTGGACCCATGTCACGGAGCTCTATTTTCCCAAAACTATATACATATTACATTTACATAACTGAAACTCGATCTATTAACAATAACAATGACAAGAAGAACAAGAACCCAACAAAACAACAAGGGAAGAACCCTTTTACAATTGCATTTATCCCATATATATAAGCTAAGTATGGTCTTCTGTCTTTGAGCTCGCATGCTTTCTTGTTATGTTGCAACTTATTTTTCCTTGTTAGTGTTGCATTGTCCTTTTCGCAACCGATTTATGTTACCTTTCCTCACTCTATTTTCCAACTTCTTTTGTAGCTTGTGCAACTCATGATAATACCAAAATTGAGACTGTAGTCCTTCTTCCACAGCTTCCAATCCAAAAATGAAGGGCCCAACAGGGGTCATCTCTATAGGATACTAGATGTAGTTCCAACTAGTGCTCACTTAAACAATGCTGCAAGGTAGTATCTCATACTAAAAAAATCATCTTCTTCAAAGATTGTTCAAAAGGTGAACAAAAGAACACTACAACCACTACAACCTCATTCCAAGAACCTTTTTTCTAGCAGAAGCAGGTCGACAATATTGAAGAAAATAACAAGGATTCCTTCTGCACATAGTCATCTCATGTATTCAGACTAGTTAAAATTTTCCAACCCGTCCAACCACAGGTCCATGAGAGCCTTCAACAAGCCAATCATCATAACTTCTCTAGTATGAAAAACAACTCATCAAGACGTTGATTCAACAAACGCTTTTCCCTCTCCCCCGAACACTTAATGCAATGGATACCATTTATTCCTAAGGATGTATGATTGATCCAGGTGGATACCGATGTCCACCCACCTATTCCAACTGGCTCAAAATAGTTTTATGACAACTTACTATTTTTAGCAGTTGTTCGGTTCCTAAATTTTTGGGGCCATTTTGAGGGCCTAAATGAATTTGTTTTTGGATAGATCACCTCAATGATAGATAAATTCTATCATTGATACCCCAAAATGAATATTATCAACACTACCTTTCCAACGAGCTATCATGCACCCCAAACGGATATCCTATGCCAAAGTTATGCCCCCGAGAACTTGATACACCAAACTACCCAAAACAGGGTCCACAAAACTGTTGGA
>JASDQU010242396.1:0-14723 GCA_032191745.1 Picea mariana | reverse complement strand
TATGGAACTTACGTTCTTTAGAAGAGTACTCTCAGGTATAATTTTATCCCTTTTTTGGGCCTGAGGGACTAAACTTACGAAAAAGAAACCCCCACGGAGTCCATAGTTAAGCTCTTTTCAGACTCCCTAAAATTGAAAAGATCATCGAGTGACCTTATTCTTTCACACTCGTTAAATTGGTCAAGAAGAATATTCCTGACGGAGTCCATAGTTAAGATTTTTTCAGACTCCTTAAAAGTGAAAAAATGGCCGAGTGATCTTGTCCTTGTCACACTCGTTAAAATGGTTTTGAATCAACATCTAATCGGTGCTAGTTTACCCCTTTTTCGAACCGAATAGACTATCTTCGAAAAAGGTACCCCAATGGAGTCTCCTTTTATGTTTTTTCAGAATATCTAAATATGAAAAACCACTGATCTTGCCTTCTTTGGGCTCATTAAACTTACATCGAAGGACGTTACCATTGTGTGTTTTATTAACCACATTTGCATACCTTATACACCAGCCTTGTGACAGTTTGCTTCTGCGTCTTAACACCTTTGGCCACCGGACGATTTTTCCCCAGTATCATTTTACTAGAACATCAGTCTTGTCCTTGTGCCTTGAACTTGTATGTTTTCAATACTCGTTCCTCCATTGTAACGTAATATTCCTTTATTCTTTTTTCCACAATTATTGAAAAGAACAAAAAAATCAAATATACCCCAAAAAGAGGAAGGGAAAAGTATTTTCTTTATTGGCAGCATAATGAGTCGCCCTTGGATAAAGCACATCTGTCCTTTTTTTCATCAAACTATGGGATGTAGTACGACCTTAGGAAGCTTTTCTCACTATATAGAGTTGTGTCCTCCACCATTTGGTTATTCTTCCAAACATATGGAGAGTTTGTGTTGCCTCCTGCTTCGTAGACTTATGATTAACATACATGCTACCTGAGTCTCATCATTTGTCGTGCTATTGTCCAAGGTAAGTTTGTCACTAAGCCTGAGCCAGCCCCTCTGCAATATGTCTCTTGTCCGCATACCCGGCCATCCCGAACATCCAATCAAGTCCATGTTCGAAATCACTGAAGCCTTCAGTCTAATCATCAAGATTATCAAGTCCATGACTGACAAGCTGTCGAAGACCTCTGGGTAGTGTAGTCGTACACTCATATTACACTCCTACCCAAATTTTGAAGATTTTGAAGTTGTTTCTCAATCTCTGAAGATCTCATCTCCAGCCATCATGCCGAATCAGCTTTTGGAAGATGGATACTCTATATGTATATCTTTCTGATTTCGAGATGTAGCTCCGCTATGTATTGTTCACGGCTACTCTTTATAGTTATTTGACATGGATCTACAGTGTATTTTATTGGTAGCCATGGTTCTATTTTATCCCGAGCATGGGTATGCCTACCTCGGTGAGACATTTGTTATTTTGCAGATGACACCTCCTGGTTCTTGATCCTTGGGCTCAATCGTTCAACACATCAGTAAATATTGGTAATGTATTTTGGCCATCAGATGCTCTTCTGACCTCACACATTAAGGGGCATCTGTTATAACCCTAAATTGCACCACACATGCTTACCTGGCATCAGGCCAACTCATATCCCTTCTTTGCCAAAACACTGTTGAACAACTCTTTGAAAATCCTCTTGAATAAAGGCCCACGCACCCTAATCCATTACTGCACGTGTGTACACACTGGCTGACCCAAAACAGCCCGCCTGGACCAACAAAAGCATGAAAAAAGGAAAGTTTTCGATGGAACAAAAAGCTATGGGTGAGTTAACTGAAACTCCCGGCCATGCATGGCCAGGGGTTCGTCCAAATACCTAGCTCCTTCTAGCCTATAAAAGAAAGGGTAGGGGTACCATTTGGAGGAGGAAAAATATAGCAAAGAAACTCTGCCCATTTACATATTCCCATTGTCCCAACCCTTTAGCCTTTCCTTATTCCAAAGGAGATTCAAATCAAAGCAGTTTGGAGGACAGAAGAAGAGGAGCCCAGGATCAGGTTCAAGGAGTGGTGGCCGTTCTCACCTTTTGTAAGTTGAATCATTCTAAGTAATAAAGAAAGTGCTTTTCCCATCCCAATTCATGAACTTTTTATGGTTTGATTAGTTTATGTTTGGATTTCTAACTCGTTAGTATATGATTAGTATGCATGCATAGTTGTTGCTTGTCTTGAATGCAGGTCAGCTTTGGGAGGAGTATTGCGAACAAGTAATCAAGCACAACGGAGGATCAACATCAGACGTCGGTAACGAGGTAGGTTGATCTTTCCATGCATTTACTAAGAAAAGGGGATTTAAATCTAGGGATGAATGTAGAAAGTAATTTATATTCGTTCATATCTACATGCAAAGTATGAACTCTATTTGCTAGTCCGTAGGGTGTTTTTCCCTAACAATAGGGACCCTTCTAAATTCCATTATTGATAGTGGAATCCAAGATAACCTAATCTCAATAGAGGTCATCAAATAGTTTGGATTGTCAACAAAACCACACCCATAGCCATATAACATCGAGTGGATTTTCTAGGGATGAGATATTTGTGTCAACCAGCAGTGTTGATTGTCATACGGCCTCCATCCCTTCAAGGATGAGGTATTATGTGATGTTTCCCCACTAGATGGCTGTGTTGTTCTTTTGGGCCAGCCATATATGTGGAAGCACCATGCTATTTATGAGTCTCGACCCCATAGTGTCATTGTTACTCTGGGGGGTCATATCTATAGGATACTAGAGGTAGTTCCAACTGTGTTTCCACCAAAATAGTGATACAAGGTAGTATCTCATACTACACAATTCATCTTCTTCACAGTTTGTTCAAAAGGTGAACAGAAGAACACCGCAACCACTGCAGCTTCAGTCCAAGCACCTTTTGTCAAGTAGAAGCAGGTTGACAAGATTAAAGCAACATGCAAGGATTCCTTCTGCACACAGTCATCTCATGTATGTAGATGGGTTAAAAAGGTCCAACCCTTCCATCCATAGGTTTATGACAACCTTCAACAAGCTAATCAGCATAACTACTCCAGTAAGGAAAACAACTCATCAAGACACAGATTCAACAAATGGTTTTCCCTCTCCCCTGAGGACTCAACCCAATGGATATCATTTATTTCTAAGGAGGGAGGACTGATCTAGGTGGATATCGATGGGCACTCACCTATTCCAACTGGAACAAAATAGTTTTCTGGCAACTTATTATTTTTAACAGTTTTTCAGTTCCTAAACTTCTGGGGCCATTTTGAGGGCCTAAATGAAGTTTTTTCAATATATAGCACCCCAAATATAACTATAGTCTCTCATTGAGCCACAAAAATGAATCTCTTAGACAATACCTTTCAAACGAGCTATCGTGTGCCCCAAACGGAGATCGTATGCCAAAGTTACGCCCCCGCGAAATTGATACACCAAACTACCCAAAACAGGGTCCACAAAACTGTTGGCTTTTCATATTTCGGGGCTAGGGTTTTGGGTTTTATTTATGATAAAAAGTCCTTTGGAGCCTCATTGTAAAATCATCTTCTTGTGAATGTGAGTATCTGTCACATCTCTTCTCAGAGATAAGATTCCATCGTTCTAGTGTGTCTTTCACTCTATATTTTTACAGTCTTGTATATTTCGCTCATTAATAGAAATTGTGTATTATTGTATCTCTATGTTTATGGTTATATTTATGATAAATCTTTGTTATATTATTTTCTCTCTTGCAAGATCACTCTATATTTTTGTTTTATATCTCCGCTCTCATTTTGTGTCAAAATTAATCTCGATCATACCTTTACTATTACCCTTGCTTCCTTTAATAACTACAAGTGTTCACTAAAAAGTTTCAGATCTTACCTCAAACCTTGGAGATGCACATGGATTCGTCGGTTTGACACAGAGTTTGGCATGTGTGGGGCTATTGGGATGTAATTAATCTCCTTCTGTTGGAGTGAGATGGCGGTCCTTTTCCTTCTCATTCCTTTATGTACATTGTATTCTATTGATCTAGATCACTACATCGATGTCTCTTTTATCAAACTCACTATGTTACCCTTCTCTATCATCCATAGTCCTCTCCAAAAATATTTTTCCAGTCCCCAACACTCCAATCTCTTCTTCCATCATACCTTCTTATTTTCTCAACATTCTCTGCCCATTCATTCCTTATTTATTCTTTCCTGCATCTCTCTCCTCCATACTCTCAAACCATCCCCTGGTCATCCCCCATCCCCCTATGTATGTGAAAGCGTCAAACTACAAGGGAGATCAAATTCCAACTTCCATAGATTATTTTAGGGGCTAAATTTCTCCAATGGGCTAATTTTCCATGGTTTTTCCCAAAAAACGATTGGCCAGGTTCCATTTTTTCTAAAAAAAAATCACCCAAATTTCATAGAATAAAATTATTTTACCTTAAAAATCGCCAAAATTTTATAGAAACTATATAAAATCCTTAGAAATTTGAATACTTTTACAAAATTATCACCAAACATTTTACATATTTCATATTAAGGACTAGTAATATTAGCCCTTGTTTCTACATTTTAATATGAATTTCCATCCTTAAAACTCTCCCTGCCAACTTCATAACACCCTTATCACACAACATCATCTTGACCCAAGTAGACAGTGATTTCAAATATATTCCACAAAAAAATTTAAAGAAATCCCTCTTAGAATCACTGTATGACTGGGTACACTTGTATTAACTTGTTGGATCAACTAAGGGGTCCAACTCCTTAGAACAACATTCTGGAATGTTTCATTCTTTCAGCCAAAACTATCGGGAATTCAGAAAACAAAATCTCATGTAAGTTTGTAAATACATACCTCTATAACCATTGCTTCGAGCTTATCTGTGGGTTATTATTCTAATATATGAAAAAATTGCACTCCTTCATCTCTAACCATTGTATTATCTCATCCTTAGTCAACCTCCACATTCCCTTCAATCGTAGATCCCACTCCCAGAAACAAAACCATTTTTTGGTGCATAATGGACATACCCATGGTTCAATCTCAACGTGCCAACAAAAGCTAATATATTTTCCCTTTTGGCATCACCCATTGTTGGACTTATGGGTTGACCCGGTTTATACCTTAGTTCTCCAACAAAACCATTATCACCATTGACCCTTCCAGTAAACCATAAGGCTACACTGCGCATAGAGTGCACAGTGCAGTCTCACCCGAAATGGTTTATGGGGGAATTCAAGATGCATATGTCTACACTCATGGAAGGGATTGGAGGATGTTCTTTCTTACTTCTTATTAACCATGCATTCTATTCTACTATTCATCAGATCCATTCATCCATTCATTCATTTGCTTATTTAATCTAATGCGCACTATAAATAAATCATCCATTCATCTCTCTAACTTTTCAATGATAACTATGGCATCAATAACACATTAGTACACATTGCACACATGGTTGTACAGTGGTTCACCCTCCCCTCGGGGCTATGTCCACAAAGATCTTTTTCTTCTTTATTCTTATTCATCACAAGGGGTGTTGCATGCAATAAATCATAGTAAATAGTAGTGAGGAAGACCAGGATCGCACCAAGCTCCACAACTTGTGACCTAACCCTCAACTACTTCGACCTCATCCAAGATTTATAGCTCTCAAAATAGACTTCAGCTCACAACGACTCCAAAAAAGTTCTCCAAAATAGGCAAGATACTACTACGAATGTAGATGCCTATCATAATGATTGATTCCCTTCTAATATCCCTTATACCCTTTATTTCTATTAAAAAAATGGGTTATAAACCATTAAAATCCATACCAAAACCCTAACCCTAACTAGGATAGGTTTTTCCACATTTGCTTCGGATTTCTGCAAATCCTATTGCGCACGCTACTTTTCCTCAAAATGTGGCGCTTTGTTCTGCCTCGCTTGTTATGCTTTTCTCCACCCCTGGCTACTCCAACACCCGCAAGTAGGTGAAGTTTCACTTGAGGTATTTATGGGAACTGCAAGAACCATTTTTCCACAGTGATGAAGGGATGGGAAGCAGTCCTTATAACCATTATACCAACCATTTGTTTAGGATTCCTTATATCATTTGCATAGAAACATAGTAACATGTAACATATTCATAGTAATAAAACATATATCATTTGCGTGCAATAAACAGAACATCAAAATCATCATAAAACATTGATACCATCATTAAGGTGGTTCACCCAAAATGGGATACGTCCACAATGACCGACTTCTTATTATATTATTCAAAACATCCTTACAAAATATGCGCACTGCAGTCATACATTATGTCTCAGACAAAATTCCCTTGTCATTCTACTATTCATCTACTCACTATCTATCTCCATATTCCTCTGTCTATCCTAAAACCCTTAGATATTTATATAATTACAATGGGGCTTAGCCCATATCGATGGACCCAAAATTCCTCACGGATTCCAATGGTCTTCCTTCTTTTATGCGCATTGAATCCTGCATGCGAAAGTTTCCCAATGACCTTTCCTTATTTTGCGCATGATGATCCTTGGCCGACCTATCGCTCTATTCGCGCGGTTTTCTCTTGCACAGTTCCCAAAACCGATCCCCAAAATCTCATCCCAACACCTAACTACAAATGCATACTAAAGAAACACACTAAGAAAAACATTTTTACCTAACGAAAAATTATAAAAATTTGATATTAACTAACTCCTAAGTGTCTAAATATCCTAATAGATAAATACATGTACCTACATTCAATCATTGAATGACTTCGTCGAATACAAAATCCTACCCAAAATATCTCCAACAAGTGGTAGAAATTAACATTGGCCTTCCCAATTATAGATAGATTTATGTGTTGGAAGGTGGGGATAGGTGAAAATGTGAGGTTAGGTATTGATACTATAGTAGAATACTGTGACCAGATCTCTCTCTCCAATGGTATTATCACATGCCTCCGTGAAGTAGGACGAAGCACATTAAATGGGTGCAAGGACTCTGAGCTTTCGATGATATTGAGACAAGGTTGGAATTCAATGGAAGAAATGAATTTGTATGTGTTATCCCTCAATATGTTCCAATATGTTAATAGAACGATGTCAAGGCACCCGAGGGGATGAGACTTAGGTAGATCCTTAAATAAATGCCTGCAGTAAATAAAATCATGCAAAATTTAGGTAAGTTTCTCTCTCTCTCTCTCTCTCTCTCTCTCTCTCTCTCTCTCTCTTATAAACTCTTAGTCCTCAAATAGTCTCAGATTATATATTTAAAACCTTCAACTCCATAAAAAAAAATTCCACGAGTGTTTCAGACAATTTGATTTTACAAGTGAGGAAAATGGTGGGTTAGAATAGATACAAGATAAGAATATAAGGCATTGCAAAGAATGAATCTTATATCTTATGGACATAGAATAATGTGCTAAGAAATTAAGAATTTAGTAGTTCTAACACATATAACAAATCCTTAAAAAATGCATCAAACAGTTACATCTTCAAATATATAAATCCATGGAGGTACCCCCTACATATCATTAAACATATGAAGAAATGACAAGAAGTGGTCATTTGTTAAGAGGAAATCACTTCAATATCATAAGCATACAACACAAATTAACATTGAACATGTCATATAACTTGTTTCTTGAGATTTTATTAATGGAGATCTCATAAAATAAGACAAAAATGAGAGGGGTGACTTTTACAAGAGCACATGCACAAAAAGAGAAAAGAAAGACTGAAACATTACACAAGGGATGAATGTTATGAAGCCTTCAACCTTAATTATTTTTATGTGCCTAAGGATGGTGATAAAACAACTTTGGTTGTAAGAAACTCTTAGATTCCCCAAAGTGTCGACCTGAGAAATGAGCTCCTTATATTTATTTATAGGCTCTTCATTTGTGAGAAAATTCTTCATTTAATCCATTACTTCTTATTGGAAATAGATATTGCTTGTCAAAATTGTGATATCGCCTCTGGTTTTCTAACTAATTTGTAACTAATTTTTACCGGGTAAAAATAACATTTTACTAGCAGAGTTAACCTGTTGATATTGTTGTTGGGTGTGTTCTCTTTTTCCAATTGAGATTCGACATGTATTCTTCTATATGGATCAATTGATTCATGCTACTATGTTGAACATTTTTGAACTTGATGGGAGAGAGATAAATCTAATTATCTCCTCTTAATTGACATCACCCAACAAAATAGGACATAATTGACCAATCCTTGAAATATTTTGTCTCAAGATTCTCCAATGAACCGATCAGATTGCAAATTATACCTTGTAATAGATTAGAGGGTTTCCTAATGCTGTCAAGTTTTAACTAATGATACTATAGAATTACATTCCCTCCCTCGCAAAAATCATAACACACTCTCTAGACATCTGTAGCCAAGATGGTTGATCGTATTTTCCTATGGGGAGGGACTGAGCAGGTGGGTCATCATTGATGACACCTCACATATGAGTAACTGACCTTTAGAAAGAATATTACTCATAGATTGATTTCCTATAATGCTTTGGATTTCTTGTATAAGGGATCTGCATGTGTTTATGGAGACAGTTGATGGGGAAAAATGATTCATCATACCTAGCTTGATATACTGAGATATAGGGCTTGCAGGGATGTGCGTGTACGGGAAATTATTTTTTTCCTCTATTATTTGTATTTAACAACGTGATTATTATTGAGGATATGGAGGCATGAGGCCAAATGGCACATTGAAAATACCTCTTATTCATAAAATGGGTTGGCACGTCATCATTATATATTTGACTCGTTCGAAAGAATCCCTCCTCATGTCTTTATGTGAACATGTGTCCCCTTCCTAATGGCTTGATTTTTTTGAAGGTATGAGTGGAGGAGAGAAATTTTGAGTGATTTCATGTTGATGTCATCAAATTCCCACAAACATGTGGTAGTTTCATATTGGTCAATGTCGACGCTGAGGTGACTCTGAGGTTGGTCTACATGTAGCCAAGTTTGATATGGTGATGAGAATCCCTAGTGGGCCCCCTTTATACACGTGGTAGCCTCGGAGTGACTCTAATGAGTGCCATGTTGTATTTTCCAATATGTCTATGATTCTCTCGAGTGTCTCAGGTGGACTACTACGTTGGCTCCATGTGGTGTTGAGTGGGCGGTTAGGTGTGTGATGAGTGGGTGGATAGGTTGCCTGGAAAAACTAGAATATCGTCGTTGTGGCCCAATGATAGTGTTTTATCCCTCTATATAATTTCTAGGTGACACTACTCATTCTTCAACATGTGGCTCCTAAAACCATTTTCGCACCCCATATGCATGTTAAATACCATGCACTTTCATGATGTCACATCTACTTTATACCATTGATCAGGATCGCTTACAACCATTGGATGACCGGGCCCCGCACTTTCGCTAGCGCTTGGTTCTTAAGCCTTGGTTGTGTGATATAACCACACTTTAAAAATGGCTTGATTTCATTTGAAGCATGATTATCCCCTTTATAATCTCCTAATAAGCACCCAGACGCTTGAAACTTAACCTTGCGCCCTTAGGGATTGATGTTTCTATTGATATCTCTAGGACGCTTGAATGCATGCTAGCTATTTCTAGTCTAGGAGCTCTGTAAGTTCACCTCCAACTTCTATATTGTTAAAATTAATCCTCATAACCTGGATCAACATGCATATTAGTGACCAGATCAAATATGGTACTAACATTGGCTTCAGCTGGGACAGCACACCCCTATGGTATAATGAGAATTGTAGGCCAAGTTCCTTTTTTTGTTGGGTTATGGAGTCTACATTAAAATAGCATTCCCCCCACACACCTTAAAACTAATTTGATAGGTGAAATTTTTTTCTCAACAGATTATAATGTTAGCAGCCTATCTACTTGTTTTTGTAATTAATGGTGAATGAAGTAAAATTAAAAAATACATCAACATGAATGAAAAAATATGTATTTATGTACAAGATGAGAAACTATGTAGCATTTAGTACTGCAAGAAATGATTAAGTAACCTCTCATTCATAGGATACCCAAACATATCTCCATCCAATTGAGCCAGTTCATACCTATTGTTATCTTCAGTTGCAATGATTTGGAAAAGATTGAGCCAAATATTGTCGAACTTCCCATGTTTTCCCTTTGCTTCTCTTCTGGCATCCCATTTTAGGACCAAGTCTCCTTCCTTGAAATTTCTTTCCTTGTTCATTTGGTCAAAAATTTCTTTCATTCTTGCTTGGTGGGCTTGGGAATTTATCTGAACTTGATCTCTTACCTATCGAACTTCAATCAGATGGTTGATTCTTCTCTCAATGTCATCAATTTCTACCTTCTCCTCTTTTATAACCTTCATGATAGGGAGACTAAGTTGGATAGGAAAAATGGATTCTAACCCATACACCAGCTGAAAAGGAGAAGTTACAATAGGCCTCTTCATGCTTACTCTGTCAGCCCAAAATGCATCCTTCAAACAAGAATCACATGCTTTCTTATTTTGGGACAAAATCTTCTTGAAAATATTGACAAGGTTTTCATTGGAGGACTCTACCAAGACATTTCCTTAGGGATAATAAGAAATAGAGCATCCAAGATCTATGTTGTAATTTTGGAAAAATTGCAACAATGTTATATTAAGTTATGATCTTTCTTGGGCACCCAAATATGGCCAAGATGTTCTCAAGGAATTTGATGATGACTTTGTGAGTTGTTTCCCATGTGGGGATGGATTCTACCCATTTGGTGAAGTAGTTTGTGGTTGTTAGGATCCATTTATGTTTCCCAATTGAATTCAAGTTGATTTTCCCAATGAAATCCAAAACCCATTGTTGAAAAGGCGCCTTTGCTTTAACATGCCTAAGTGGGAGGGGCTGCAACGTTTTCTTTCCTGCAAACATTTTTCATTCTACACATGCTCTAACCATGCAATTTACATTAGAAATAGTGAAGGCTAGTAATATCCAACCCTGAGGATATTTTATATAGTGGATATCCAGGAATGGTGCGCCCACACACTCTTTTGTGAAACTTGTTTATGATGTCCTATGTTTCTTCTTCAATAAGGTAATTCAACAATATTCTTCCTAGATCCTTCCAAAACAAATTATCTCCTAAAATGAAATACTTTATAGCCCTGATTTTAATAGATATTTCCTTTGATTTGTCCCACGAGGGTTGGAAAATTAAGTTCTATAGGTAAAAAATTACATCCTTGTACCACTCGGATTGAGAAAATTTAGGTCTTACCTTCAAATATGGTTCTCGTGTTTCATATTCTTATGGTTCTACTACTATGATGTCTTCTAATAGAGAATTTATATCAAGATCCATAGATTTTGATTCATCCAATAGTTTATCAAGTCCCTATCCCTTTATCAAATTAGTGGGTTTGGTCTCCAAATCATATTCATGAATTTTAGCAATCCATTTACCCCTTCTCCCTTCACTATCAGGTTGTGTGAGAATATCCTTTATTGCACTAGTAGGTACATAGGAAAATATTTTTGAGTGAAATATTTCATTTCCTTGACTACGGTATGTGCTTATTTCTCTAGTTTATTATATCTCAATCTATCATCTCTTAAATCCATACTAAACAAGGCTATAGACTTCTCTTGTTTTTTTTTTCATTTTTTTGTAAGAGTAGAATAGTTATGGTATGTTCTGAAGAAAAAGAAAAGACAAGGAGTGTTTTTTCATAGTTTGGGTTGGATAAAACCGGATACTCTCCCAATGCCTATTTGTTTTGCTGAAAAGACTCTTTAGCCACCAAATTCCATTTTACTTCATGGTCCTTTCTCAACATGCCTGTGATGTGCTTTACCATTTCAAAAAAATTCAAGACAAACCTTAGAAAATTGATATTTCCAAAGAAGGAATGTATTTATTTCATGTTTCTTGGAAGGGAAATTTGCTTGATGGCCTCTACCCTTTATGGATCTATATTCACCCCTTATTTGGATACTATATGGCCAGGGAGCTTTCCTTCTATCATAGAAAAATATGAATTCTTATGATTTAAGGATACACAAAATTTCCTACACTTCACAAAAGTCAGTCTTAGATGTTTGATGTGGTATTCATATGCTTTTGAGAAAACAATCATTTCATCAAGGTATTTAATAATGAATCTATCTTTATCTCCCACGAAAGTTATTTCCATGGCTTGTTGGAATGTGACTCCTGCATTAATCAAACCAAAAGGAATTTTATCATACATGAAATTTCCCCGTGGATTTGTGAAGGTTGTCGTTTGCCTATCTTTGAGATGCATAGCCACTTGGTTATATCCTGAGAAACCATCCATCATATATATATTTTTTCTCCAACTACCTTTTGCAATATGTGATCCATATTAGGAAAAGGGTAATTATCCTTCAAAGAGAATTTTTTTAGGTTTTTGAGGTCTACATAGAGCCTTATATTTCCACTCTTTTTCTTGATTGGCACTAAATTTTCCACCCATTCAGAATATCTTAGGGTAATTATGATCTGACAATCTCGCAATTTTCTTATGTCTTTCTCTATAGTAGGAAGTAGGAGAGGATTGAATTTCCTTAGTTTCTTCCTAAAAGGCTTAGTACCAAGCTTGAGTGGTATTCTATGTTGTATGATGTTGGTATCATAAGTCTTTGAGTCTTCATATTTCCAGGAAAAAACAATCATGTACTCCTTGAATAGTTGTAGATATTTTTCCTTATGTACACTAGGGATTTCCTTGGACAACTTTATGCATCTAGGATCCTCTTCTATCCCAATGTTGCATTCTTCAGTGTTGTAATCTTTGGGGAAAAATGTATGCTTCACAGGTACATCATTTATATCAAACAACTGCTCCAATGGTACCATCCCTTTGGGAATAAAGTTATTCTTGAGTTGAAGGACCATATAGTCACTAAATTCATTAGTGATTCCAATTTCTTCCTCATCCATCTATTTAGAATTTTCTTCATCATCGAAATCTATATGATTATTTGTAAACTCATCTATTACCTACATGAACGTTTTGATTTGTTGGCCATCTTCAAACACTTGCCAATATTTGATATTGTCAGGGATAGATGGTTTATACCTCATATTTGTTTCATATTTCAATTGAGGAGAAAAATGTGTTTTAAAGGTATTAGCTGCCACTGCTAAGGAATCATCATGTTGATTAAATTCTCTTGAAATAATAGTAATATTAAAAGCTTCATAAAAATTATCAATAAAATCCCATACCTTATTTTTGTATTCCCTCATCCTAGGATGTATTTTCTGATAGTGACCTTTGATTTTCTCCATCACTAGTTTTGAGTCTCCAAACGCTACTAGCTCAATAATTTGCACTTTTCTTGCTACCACCAAGCCTAGAATTAAGGCCTCATATTCATCTACATTGTTGGTGGCCTTGAAATCTAGTTTGTAGGATAAGTGAAATCATTTTTTTGTTAGGATAAATGAGCACTACACCATCTCTCACTCCTTCTTTTGAATAATCCCCATCAAAATACATTTTGCATATACCATTTACTTATTCAACAGAGGTTAGAACTTCCTTGTATTCTTTATTGAATATTGTTGGGTATGTGTTATATTATGCCTCAGGAAATGTGACACCTACCTCGGGAAACATCTCATGTAATTAGGTTGTTTTTTCGTAACATGGTTTTTGCCGATGGTTTTCTATTTTCGGTTAAGGAATTAGGGTTTTGGACTAATCCAAGTCATTGGGTTAGGGTTTTGGATGTCACTGGCTCTTATATATATATTGTATTGTAAACAATGTAACACAATGAATGAATATAATATATGTTGGTTTTCCTGGTTTGGGTTTCCAGGGGAAAAATATCTGTGTAATGTTTGTATTTTCCATTGCATCTTTTCTGTTCTTTTCTGAATATCTATTTACAGTAGAGATTGTACAAGGTTAGCATTTTACATTTGGTATCAAATATTTATTGGCTTCAGGGGGATGCCTTTGTGGTCAAGCGTTTGGTTCAGGACTGTGATAAGCCTTGTTACAGTGGGAGATCTGCGGTATTGTTTTTAAGGTGAAAAGAAATGGCAAGCAATTCGAAGATGGAGATCGAGAAGTTTAATGGGAAAATCTTTGAGCTGTGGAAGCTCAAGATGGAAGATATTTTGGTGGAAAGAGATCAGTCGATCGCTATAGATCCAGGTACTGCACCTACAGGAACTTCTGCAGATGATTGGAAAAAGATGGATTGAAAGTCAAAGAGCACAATCCGACTGTGTCTCTCTAATTCAGTATTACTGAATGTGTCATAGGAAGCTACAACCAAGGATTTATGGGAAAATTTGGGGAATTTGTATCAATATAAGTCCCTGGTAAATAAACTATTCCTGAGAAAGAAGCTGTATAAATTGAGGATGAGAGATGGAGACTAGGTGGCAGAGAATTTGAATGCCTTCAATACTATGGTAAGTTAGTTAGTATCTATTGAGATTAAAATTTCAGATGAAGATAAATGTATCAATTTGTTGTGTTCTTTACCAGACTCGTGGGATAGTCTGGTTGTGGCCATAGGCAGTAATACAACTTATTTGAATTTTGAAGAAATGGTCTCATCCTTGTTGTTGGAGGAGATGAGATGAAAGAATATGGAAGGACATAGAACAGACGCATTATTTGCAAGAGGATGTTCCCAAGAAAGAAATAGATCTAATTTCTCAAGTGGGAGATCTAAGTCTAAGGGTAGATATAAATCTCCTGGAAAGTTTGTAAGGGTATGTTGGAGGTGTGGAAAAGAAGGGCACTACAAGAAGCAGT
>JASDQU010242395.1:107476-119792 GCA_032191745.1 Picea mariana | reverse complement strand
ACTATACTTTGACGAATGATAGGGATTCACAATTCAAGTTGGCACACAATGCTTTTTTCAACATTATGGGCCTATCATATGTCATTTAAATATACTACAGGGTTCACGCCTTTCTAGTTAGTGTATGGTATCAAATCTATTTTGTCGATTGAATGTGAAATCCTGTCTCTGAAACTAGTTGTCGAAATTCTCCCCAACACTAGAGTCGAAGAAGAAAATCTTTTTTATTTAATGAAATTAGACAAGACTCCTCGTGTTGTTGCGTTAGTAATAGAAACCTAGAAAAAACACGTCAAGGCTCAATACAACAAACATGTTAAACCTCTTGTTTTTTCTTAAGGCGATTTGGTTCTTCTCTATGACCAAGATCGTGATTTGTTGGGGGAAGGTAAATTCAAGCCCATGTGGTGTGGACCTTACATCGTTAAATGAGTGTTCTAGAAATGGGATTATGAGCTGGTTGATTACGATGGAATTCCTTTGGGTGAACCCATAATTGAGCTTTAACTAAAGAAGTACTTTGCTTAATTTTTTTTTACATGAGTGATTTGTACTTTAGTGTATTATACTCTAGTGTTCTTTTTGTCATTTCTTTTTCTTCCCTCAAGCTACTTACCTTTCCTTGTTCTTGGTTTCCATATGTCATCATTCTCGCTACCCTGTATTGGATTTGTTGATGGTGCTACTCACAGTACTCAAAATCTAGCGTCTGCTGCATGGGAAATCTATGCACCCACAGATGAGTTGATCAATCTACATGGTAGTTTTCTTGGTCATGCAACTAATAATATTGTGGAATACAATGCAGTTATTGAGTTATTAAATGACACCATTTTATTTGGAATTCATCATCTATTTGTACGTCTTGATTCACAACTAGTGGTGCTGCAATTAAGCAACGCTTATTCCATTCAAAGTCCTACACTATTACATGGATACTTGATAATTCTCCTCTTGGAAATAAATTTTGATTACATTGAATATCAACACATTCCTAGATATCTAAACAAATTAACCAATGCATTAGCCATTTATGTTTTAGATAGACATTTGGGCCATTTATAAATCTAAACACACATGTAAAGACAAGTAAGCCAGTAGAATTTTTGTATTATAACATCAAAAATTACAAAAATGTGTGTCCCGAGACAAAAATGTTGAAGCACGTGGCTTCATATACATATGCATCATGGATGATGCTCATGATAACAAACCACTTCCTGTGCTAAATGATGGAGCAGTCAAACAATGGATTTTGAAACTCCAACAATATGGCATTGGTAGCGTCAAGGTAACTCATCCACAGTGATATCATGGATATCCATAGTCAGATCCTGAAGGTTGTGTTTGATCTCCTCGATATCCTCAAATTCTACTCCTTGACTTGCCACTGTGCTGCTGGTAGTTGGAAGATTGTCAGACCATATTCTAGCCTCTCCATGTAGAGTGGCAGAGAAGAGTTTCATTACCAAGTCTTCAGTGTCATCACTGACAGGGTGATACTGAAAGAAAGTCCAGAATTTTCTCATGTGATAATCAAGATTTTCTCCATCGATGCCAGTGAATCTAGGGAGCCATTTTTTATACCAAGGGGGCATTTGTCTAGGGTATCTTGGGATTTTTCTCATATCTAAAGGCTTGTAGTTCCCGGGATCCCATTGTGAAGTCATTGTTGGCTTCATCATTAGTGGAGTCACCAGACAATTTTTTTGAAACTATCAAAAATAAGGGAAAACACCCTAGTGGAGTCACCAGGTAAGCTTGTAAGATAAGAATTATAAGGAAAGGCTTACCAAAAAGTGTCATCTTGAGGAGAATTGACTCAGTTTTCACCGGCAACAGCGCAAAAATGTTATCGTGTAGTTTGTAGATAGGAGAAAAGGATATAAAGTAGAGAGTCAAACTAGCATAACAGGAACCTATCCCACCCAATGTCACCCCGATGGGATGGTTATTTCTCTTTAGGGAGGTGAGGCCTAGGGGAGACATCCCCGGTGACCTGGGGTTTTGAAGAGGCTAAAGGATAATCAGACAATGATAAGTTTCCTGCTTCACAGATCACCACCAATCAGATGTTCCTAGCTAAACAACCAATAATGAAGTAAAACCCAAAGAAGTGTACTTGCCTAGAACAAGACAACAACAAACTGATATGTGCAAGCTATTCAATGGGTTAGTACTTCATACAGAGACTATATGATGTTCAATATAAGCAATTTGAAAGTAAATGTTGACGACGTCAATGTTTACAAAATAGAAATAAAAGTACTGTCACTTCACCAATAAATACTTATAATGATATGGCATTCAATGCAACAAATCAATGTTTAACTCAATTAAGGCCTTTAAATACTATTCAATTGCTCAAAAAATGAAGTGTTTTTGCATTAAAGATGTGATAACCAAGGATGATGTCAGCAACTAGGGTGTAGGGTTAGCTAGAGCTAGGGTTAATGTAGTTAGGGTTTAAAATTCAAAGAGTTTGAGGTAGGGTTAGCTAGAGCTAGAGTTAGTGTAGTTAGGGTTTAAAATTCAAAGAGTTTGAGAGTTATTCGACCAATTTCACTTCAACGTTGGAGGACTTCTAGATCAGTGCCTTAGGGTTTATGGAGTCAAGAGTGAAGGATGAGCAGGTTGAAGGAGGATGACTAAGGACTGGAGGGAAGAGCTCTAAAGTGCTGCTATGGTAGGACATCAGAGACAAAACCCTAGGGGAGAGAGGCTCACTCCAGTGTTGCTATGGCAAGGCCTCATGCTCTCTCCTCCTTCCTTAGATGGAAAAAATGGCTAGCATAAAAGATAAAGTCAAGACAAGAGAGTCAAATGAGGGAGAGTATTGCTACAACAAGGTTCTATCATTAAAAACTAGAAGAAAATTACCCTAAGTGTAGATACCTAGGCCTGGGACGTCTTCTTCTTCTTGAGCTCAAATATGTATGGCTAGCAAAGGGAGGAAAGGAGAAAGGAGTGTAGCTACGACTAGGCTCTCCTTTTCCTTTTCAATGGCTGAAAATATCTCTATCTGGGGACATGAGACAAGGAACTACTTGTGTCCTTGTCACCTAGGGTTTTTTGTTCAACAATAATCATAAATACATGCAAGAAATTAAAATACAACTATTCATTCAAGAAGTTTTGCAGAAAAATACTCACAATTCACCAAGAAATAAATGTGAAAAACCTAGTTGTAACACCTTCCTTCAAGAGAGAAACCAAAATATGCCAAAATAGTCTTCCTTCACCGAGTGTGCATCACCCAATTATCCAATAACCCAAGATAGGATGCTAATTTCATACCTCACTAATGAGTGAGTGAGTTGTGATAAAATGAGAGTTAAAATCCCTCATTTATACAAAACCTTGACCTAATTTTACATTTAGGTCAAGTAAAAAGGCTGACAAGGCCAAAATATCAAATCATATTGTTTTACATTAAATTGTCAATTTAAAACCCTAAATCAAGCTGAAAGGAGAGTAAAATCCCCTCCAAGGGAGATGTTATCCCTTTTTACGGAAGATGGGGCATCCTGGAGCAAAATGTTAGCCCTCCCTGGGCTTCTCCAACCTGCCACACGTGCCATTGCTACCTGGTTTGCCTACCCCAAATGTCCATGATGTTGGGTGACGTCATGGTCAAGGTGGTGACGTCCTAGGCCTCCAAAGGCCAACGTTCCACTAAGAAAGGGTCATCCACCCTAGGTCAAGTTGTGTCGGGGTGCCTCTGGTGGAACATTCTCTTCTTCTCCGGTGCAAAGCCCATGATCCAACTGTGTTTTTTCCCTGCCCCCTGATGGTCTCTAAACATCCATATGGTGGGCTCTTCAACCCCATGGAGGTATAAACTAATCATCTCCCCATGTGTACCGGCCTGAATGGTACCTATCCCTTGCGCACGGTCCTGCACATCAAAGGCTATGCCTTCTGTGGGCTCATCAGTCACAGGGATCATAGAAATGTCAATCAAATCTCATCATCAATATTATTAAACATATGCATAAAATCCCTAATACATCAGTTAACAGCTCAAAGATGTTACACAAGTCTGCAATACAAGTCTAGATAAAAGGACAAGGCATCCTATTGAGCTAGTATCCACATGAAAAGGAAAGTTCCCAAAAAGACCTCATCCAAGCCATGTAAGTGGGTGATGTGGTTAGGGGATGTCCGAGCATGTGGGTGCAGTGAAGGCCAAGGATGCAAAAGTGTTACCTATGGGTGCCTTTGTAGAAGGTGAGCTATACCTGCCATGAATGCATTCTTTCCAAGCCCATTCTTACCTTTATTATTTTTTTCTTTTTTTCTTCAAGATCTAATCAGGGGACAATGCCTTGGCATAGTGACTAGAGCTGACAGTGCTACCCATAGTTACTTTCACAGATATGAGAAGGATGGCTCGTGATGAGACCCCCTTTCCCTTGGCCATGCAACCAAGAGTCATTACCCTGACATGGTAACTAGCTAGTGGCAATGTCATACTGCTAGGTACCCATGGATCTAATAGGTTGGCTCGTGATGAGACCCCCTATCCTCTGACTAGGTCTTGTTTTACTCTTTTTCCGAGTCCCTCTTGTTTCTTGCTTAGAATCCTTTTATCGCCTTCTCAGGGATCCCTGGGAAAATCATATTGAGGTTTTATTCTTAGGCTTTTATCTTTTTCCATCTTGATTTTACCTTTTGGACCTTTAGCCTCTTCATCCTATGAGGTAAGGTGCAGTCCTGAAAATATGTCAACCCAATGCCCGGACAAGGGGAATGAGATAAGTGAGTGGGAAGTAAGATGGAGAAGTAGTGCTATGAGGGGAGTGGATGATGGATTTTTAGAAATCCCCCCAATGGAAGACCAAAACCTAGAGATACAGGCTTAGTAGGGAACCCTGTCAATCCCCCCAAACATTGTCAAGTGAGAAAATGTAAGATCCAAGAAGTTGTTAGAAATAAAAGGAACCGGATGCATACATTTAAAGGTTTTAATGATCAAATGTGACACATACCATGATGCCTGGACCAATTACCTCATGGAGCAAGAACCTCTTCTGATACAGGACCAAGCTGATGGTGATGGATGTTGTTGCTGCTGAAAAGACAAAGATGATGGAAGAAGAAAAGGGGTGCCCTCCAGGGCCATGCTCAAGTCAATCCTGCTCTCTGTGCTCCATGTCTAGGACCTGTGGACCTCGATAAATGATCTCCTAGTTATCCCTAAAAAGTGGGGATAACATCTGGCTCCAACTCGGGAACATGTGCTCACCATAGAGCGCATGAGAACCTCAACATCTTTGGCACAACCTATAGAGCTTCTCAATCTCGATAGAAGTATCAGTAACAAAATTGGGGTGGTAATTCCACCCTAGCATACATATAGATGTATATATACTAAAGTAAAATAATCAATATGAAAATGTAAAACAAAGTACCTACATTTACTTACCAGTTGGCTGGATGTTCGATGTAGTCAAATGACTAGTGTAGCCAATCCAACAATGTCCCACGATACTTGCCTTTGTGCTTTATCATAAACCAAAATAGTGATAAATCAAGAACAAAAATGTCATGAGTTAGAATATATATTATATCATCAGAAATCTCAAAGTCTAACTCATGGAGGCGGGTGGGAAGGATAAAATCTTGCCAAGTCCATCTCTGAGGAAAGTACTCAATCCACTTCAGGAAGGGGTCAAGAAAATTCCAAGGTTCAAAACACTGACTCAAAAGGTCAACACACTGGCTACCTAAGACGTTCTCATACTGTGAAGTCTGGGAAGGGATTGACAAGGATGTATTAGACGATTGGCAAATTCTCAAGGGATAGTTGAAAAAATGAGAAGATACACTTAAGTTTGTAATATTTAACCAACCCTTCGACTGTAGGGTTTGCCCCAAAGGAAAATCAAAATCAAAAATATACTTCCCAACCACAACTCTAGCAACACAACAAAGTATAGTAATCAGAAGTGGTTGGGGAGAATCGTCACAAGGATCCTCCTTTAAGAAAAAGAGATCCTTACTTGTATTAAGACCTGAGCACAATGGTGGTTGGTAATCATATTCATGGAGAGAATCCAAGTGCCCAGAAGGGTACTCATAAAAAATCTCAAGGTAAGACCGAATATCATCAGGAAAACAAGGTACTAGGTCACCCTCATTTTTTTGAAAAGTACGAGTAAAAATGTCATCTCCTTGTTGCCATTGGTAAAAAGTAATCTACTGTGATAATTGCAAGGAAAACACTTTGAAATGGCTCTCAGTGTCATATATGGGATCCAGGTCATAACCAACTATATCCCACCTATGTCTCCCAACATGTATAAACTCATCAATGTTATCAACAATGTCGTTATCTGTGTCATAACATGCAGGGTTTGAAACATTTGAAAATTCATTCTCCTCCTCCTCATTTCCTTCAGCATAAAGTAAAGCATCATCAAAAACTAGGGGAGGAGGTAAACTTATTGTTTCTTCTCATGCAGGGGCTTCGACGGCTTTGGCATTTTCATCATGTGCTATCATTTCATCCTCATGGATTACTTTTTTGTATTCGATTGTACAGCAAGGAATATCCATTTTGTTCAAGGGTTTCATTTCTCCTTCATTTTATGAATCAAGGAACAAGGTTTCATCGGTATCTTCATCATCTTGCTTAGGTTCCTGCTCCTTAATCACGTCCTCATTCTGCTGGTCAAAAAATTGCTCCCTTCTCTCTTGTGGATCTTCAGCAAAGGTTTCAAGAGAAACTAGTTTTATCAAGTTGAGAGTGTCCATGGTATGGTCATTGGTTCTGGACAAGGAGAGATCCTTTTTGATTCGAATGGCCATGTTGTGAGCTTCTGCAAGTGTTTTTGGATTCTTTTTATTTAGGAGGAAGCTCAAATGCCCCTGAAGTCCATTAGCATAGAGATAAACGAGGTACTTGTCTTTAGGACGATAAATTTCAAGAATGTGGTACAACAACTTCTAAAATCTAACCCTAAAATCTCTGATGGTATCATCCTCTGTTTGTTTTATGCATTCAAGACCTCTCATAAATGATTAGATATCTTCCATTTTCAGTACCCAACTTGCAAGAAAGGTTTCTTCAAATTGGTCCATAGATGTGATGTTGGCAGTTGGAAGTTTATCATACCATCTTCTGGCCTCTCCATGTAGAGTGGCAGAGAAGAGTTTCATTACCAAGTCTTCAGCGTCATCACTGACAGGGTGGTACTGAAAGAAAGTCCAGAATTTGCTCATGTGATAATCGATATTTTCTCCATCGATGCCAGCGACTCTAGGAAGCCATTTTTTATACCAAGGGGGTATTTGTCTAGGGTATCCTGAGATTTTGCTCATATCTAAAGGCTTGTAGTTCCTGGGATCCCATTGTGAAGTCATTGTTGGCTTCGTCATTAATGGAGTCGCCAGATAATTTTCTTGAAACTATCAAAAATAAGGGAAAACACCCTAGTGGATTTGCCAGGTAAGCTTGTAAGATAAGACTTCTGAGGCAAGGCTTACCGAAAAGTGTCATCTTGAGGAGAATTGACTCAGTGTTCCCCAGAAATGGTGCCAAAATGTTATCGCGTATTTTGTAGATAGGAGAAAAGGCTATAAAGTAGAGAGTCAAACTGGCATAACATGAGACTATCCCACCCAATGTCACCATGATGGGATGGTTCTTTCTCTTTAGGGAGGTGAGGCCCAGGGGAGACATCCCCGGTGACCTAGGGTTTTGAAGAGGCTAAAGGATAATCAAACAATAACAAGTTTCCCGCTTCATAGATCATCACCAATTAGTTGTTCCTGGCTAAACAGTCAATAATGAATTAAAACCCAAAGAAGTGTACCTGCCTGGAATAAGACAACATCAAACTGATACGTGCAAGATATTCAATGGTTTAGTACTTCATATAGAGACTATCTGATGTTTAATATAAGCAATTTAAAAGTAAATGTTGACGAAGTCAATGTTTACAAAATAGTAATAAAAGTAATGTCACTTCACCAATAAATACTTAGAACGATATGGCATTCAATGCAACAAGTCGATATTTAACTCAATTAATGCCTTTAACTACTATTCAATTGCTCATAAAATGAAACGTTGCTGCATTAAAGATGTGATAACCAAGGATGACGTCAGCAACTAGGGTTAGTAGGGTTAGCTAGAGCTAGGGTTAGTGTAGTTAGGGTTTAAAATCCAAAGAGTTTGAGAGTTTTTTGACCAATTTCACTTCAATGTTGGAGGACTTCTAGATCAGTGCATTAGGGTTTAATGGAGTCAAGAGTGAAGGACGCATAGGTTGAAGGAGGACGACTAAGTACTGGAGGGAAGAGCTTTGAAGTGCTGCTATGGTAGGGCCTCAGAGACAAAACCCTAGGGGAGAGAGGCTCACTCCGGTGTTTCTATGGAAAGGCCTAGTGCTCTCTCCTCCTTCCTTAGATGGAAAAATTGGCTAGCATGAAAGATAAAGTCAAGACAAGAGAGTCAAATGAGGGAGAGTGTTGCTGCAGCAAGGGTCTATTATAAAACCCTAGAAGAAAATGACCCTAAGTGTAGATAACCTAGGCCTGGGACGTCTTCTCCTTCTTGATATCAAACAGGTACGGCTAGCAAAGGGAGAAAAGGAGAAAGGAGTGTAGCTAGAGCCAGCCTCTCTTTTTCCTCTTCAATGGCTAAAAATCTCTCTATCAGGGGACATGAGACAATGACCTACTTGTGTGCTTGTCACCTAGGGTTTTTTTTTCAGCAATAATCATAAATACATGCAAGAAATTAAACTATAACCATTCATCCAAGAAGTTTTGCAGAAAAATACTTACAATTCACCAAGAAATAAATGTGCAAACCCTAGTTGTAACACCTTCCTTCAAGAGAGAAACCAAAATATGCCAAAATAGCCTTTCTTCAACAAGTGCGCATCACCCAATTATCCAATAACCCAATATAGGGCACTAATTTCATACCTCACTAATGAGTGAGTGAGTTGTGATAAAATGAGAGTTAAAATCCCTCATTTATACAAAACCTTGACCTAATTTTACATTTAGGTCAGGTAAAAAGGTCGACAAGGCCAAAATATCAAATCATATTGTTTTACATTAAATTGTCAAGTTAAAACCCTAAATCAAGTTGAAAGGAGAGTAAAATCCCCTCCAAGGGAGACGTTAGCCCTTTTTAGGGAAAATGGGGCATCCTGGAGCAAAACGTTAGCCCTCCCTGGGCTTCTCCAACCTGCTACTGCTACCTAGTTTGCCTGCCAAAAATGTCCATGATGTTGGGTGACATCATGGTCAAGGTGGTGACGTCCTAGGCCTCCAAAGGCCAACGTTCCACTAAGAAAGGGTAATCCCCCCTAGGTCAAGTTGTGTCAGGGTGCCTCTAGTGGAGCGTTCTCTTCTTCTTTGGTGCAAAGCCCCTGATCCATTTGTGTCATGTTCCTGCCCCCTGATGGGGTCTCAAGATCCATCTAGTGGGATATTCAACCCCATGGAGGTCTGAAATGATCATCTCCCCATGTGTACCCGTCTGAATCGTACCTGTCCATTGAGCATGGTCCTCCACATCAAAGGCTACGTCCTCCATGAGATTATCAGTCACGGGGATCATAGAAATGTCAATCACATCTCATCATCAATATTATTAAACATATGCATAAAATCCTTAATACATCAGGGAACATCTGAAATCTATGTTACACAAGCCTGCAATACAAGTCTGGATAAGAGGACAAGGTGTCCTATTGGGCTAGTATCCACAGGAAAAGAAAAGTTCCCAAAAACACCTCATCCAAGCCATGTAAGTGGGTGATGTGGTCAAGGGATGTCCGAGCATGTGGGTGCAGTGAAGGCCAAGGATGAAAAAATGTTACCTGTGGGTGCCTTTGTAGAAGGTGAGCTGTACCTCTCATGGGTGCATTCTTTCCAAGCCCATTATTGCCTTTATTTTTTTTATTCCTTTATTCTTTTTTTCTTTTTTTGTTCAAGAGCTAATCGGGGGACACTGCCTTGGCATGGTGACCAGAGCTGACAGTGCTACCCACAAGTACTTTCACAGAGATGAGAAGGTTGGCTCGTGATGAGACCCCCTTTCCCTTGGCCATGCAACCAAGCGTCACTTCCCTGGAGTGGTAACCAGCTGGTGGAAATGTCATACTGGTAGGCACCCATGGACCTAATAGGTTGGCTTGTGATGAGACCCCCTATCCTCTAACTAGGTCTTGTTTTACTATTTTTTTGGGTCCCTCTTGTTTCTTGCTGAGAAGCCTTTTATCACTTTCTTGGGGATCCCTGGGTGAAGAATCTTGAGGTTTTATTATTAGGATTTTATCTTTTTCTAGCTTGATTTTACCTTTTGGGCCTTTAGCCCCTTCTTCCCATGAGGTAAGGTGCAGTCCTAAAAATAGGTCGACCCAATCCAAAAAAGGGGAATGGGATAAGTGAGTAGGAAGTAATATGGAGAAGTGGTGCTATGAGGGGAGAGGATGATGGCTTTTCAGAATCCCCCCCAGTGGAAAACCAAAACCTACAGATACAGGCTTTCTAGGGTACCCTGTCAATCCCCCCAAACATGGTCAAGTGGACAAATGTAAGATACAAGCAGTTGTTAGAAATAAAAGGAACCAGATGCATACATTTAAAGGTTTTAACAGTCACATGTTATGAACCAAACATCAATATAGCATAGAAAAACCTCAGGAAAAGTACTCAACGCCTTGAAAAAGATATAATTTCAGATAATAAGCCTCTTCAAGGGGGCAACCTCCTTTTACCCCACTTAAATGTTCAAGTACAAGATGATTCAAAATGAAAATGTCTCCTTGGTATATATAGGAGACTAGGAGGTATAATTACAACTAATGGCCTAAATCCGACATAAATAAAATAACATTACTAATCTAATATGCCCCAATTAAGGGTTAATGACCAAGCCGACATAAATAAAATAACATTACTAATCTAATATGCCCCAATTAAGGGTTAATGAGCTAATATTAGGGCTTAACATGCCCCTCCCCTTGAGACAAGTGTTTTCTGCAACGCTTGAGTAACTCTGGATGCTTCTGTATAAAAGACCCATCTTCCCAAGTGGAATCTTCAGCGGGTAGTTTCTTCCATTTAATGAGATACTCTGAAATGGATCTATTCCTCAGTTGGCAAATTCTTGTGTCAGTGATGGCTTCATGCTCTAATATGATTTTTCCTTCCTCGTCAAGTTCTGGCAATATATTTTGAACTGGGATCTTGTCGCCTATGACCTTCTTTAAGCATGAAACATGGAAAACTGGGTGTACTCGTGAAGATGCAGGCAACTCCAATTTGTATGCCATAGTACCAATCTTTTGCAATACCTTATAAGGGCCATAGTACTTTGGTGATAATTTATTATTCTTCTTGGCTTGCTTGAGGGACACCTGTTTGTATGGTTGTAGTCTTAAAAATACCCAATCCCCTACTTCAAAACTTCTTTCACTACGATGTTGATCGGCTTGTTGTTTCATGTGATTTTGTGCCATGGTTAGGTTGCCCTTTAAGATTTGGAGAACTTGTTTTTGATTCTCGATGTGATCTTCCACTGCTTGAACCTTAGATTTTTACTTTAGAAAAGAAGTGATGGAAGGAGGGTGGTATCCATAAAGTGCCATAAATGGTGTCATTTTTGTTGCAGTATGAAAGGAAGTGTTATACCACCATTGTGCCAAGGGTAACCATTTGAACCATTGTGTTTGTTTATCAGAGACAAAGCAATGAAGGTATCCTTCCAGACATTTGTTCACTATCTCGGTTTGTCCATCAGATTGAGGATGATAGGATGAGCTATGAGCCAATTGAGTACCCAAAAAAGAAAATAATTCTGTCCAAAAATGTCCAGTGAAGATGGGATCTCTGTCACTTACAATAATCTTTGGGCTTCCATGTAGCTTTTGAACTGTCTCCATGAATGCGGTGGCAACTGTAATAGCTTTGAAGGGATGAGAGAGTGCACAAAATTGTGTGTACTTGGTCAGTTTATCAAAAATCACCATGATGACACTCTTTCCTTCAGACTTTGGTAACCCTGTGATGAAATCCATGGAAACCTCCTCCCAGCGCTGACTTGGGATGGATAATGGTTGTAAAAGACCTGGGGTCTTAATTGTTTCCACCTTATTTTGTTGGCAAACCAAAAATTCTGCCACCAACCTTTGAACATCAGTTTTAAGTCCATCCCAAAAAAAATCCTTCTTGACTCTATGGTAGGTTTTCAAAAATCCGAGTGCCCTCCTACTGGAGAGGTGTGCAATTCCAATAGTACCTTTTGTTTGAGTTGGGAGTTCTTACATAAATATAAGCGATCTTTGTA
>JASDQU010242395.1:93758-107376 GCA_032191745.1 Picea mariana | reverse complement strand
TAAAGCATAAACCTTTTGCTTTTCTTTCCTCCAATTGTTGAGGTGTCAACCTTGTAGGTTGAGGTGTTTTAGGAGAAGGAGCATTGTTCTCTTTATAGATGTTAGGATAGGTCCTTCTAGTAGCCATAGCCATATTTTTACTTTCAACATTTCTTGCCACCTTAAATGCATTCTCTAATGATTTGGGTTTCCAAAGGTGAACCTCATGTTGAATGTTATCCTTTAAAGTTCCTAAGAATACATCAATCAAGTGCTCATCTGGAATATCACTTACCTTTATATTCAATCTTTGGAAGTTCTCAATGTGCTTGGTAACTGAACCCTTTTGCTTGAGATTTATCAATTGGCTAAAGAAGGTATTGCTCCTTGTATCCTCATAGTGTGCTATCATTTCTTCCGTGAAAATTGTCCAAGTGACAAGTGATTTGCGAGAACAAAGCCATCGATACCAAACAAATTGATGAGGTTCTAAATATAAAGAAGTGATTCATACCTTTTGTGTATGTGGCACATTATGGAGATCAAAGAATTGCTCCATCTGGAGTATCCATGTGATTGGGTCCTTGCCATCAAACTTCCTCATATCAATCTTAGGAACGTGGTTGGTCTTCAAACCAAGGTTGGAGTTTCTCCATTCTTGATTCACCTTCCTTGTTTCCTCATCACGAATTTCATGGGATGCATTTTCACTTTTGGGTGTCTTCTCTATTACGAAATTTCTCAATACTTACATGATCTCCCCTTTTAAGCCATCCATCTTAGTATCCAACTTAGCTTCCATTGAATCCATCAACTTAGCTTCCATTGAATCCATCTTAGTATCCAACTTAGCTTCCGTTGAATCCATCTTCTTTTGTAGTTCATTTATGTCCCTACACATTTCTTCACCTTCATCAAGAGTCCAATTAGGATTTTCTGGAGGCTTATTTGGTGTAGAAGGTCCCTTTTTTGGTGGCATGTTGGCCAAATATCAATTTTGATTCTTGATTTTGAGGCGGTTCTGCTAGACAATATTGATTTTGTTCTATCTCCCAAGTTTCAGCCCTTCTGGGTATGAAACTTTATTTTAGGTAGTTCTATGATATTTATTCTTTGCAATGCCACAGTCTGATCAAAATTGTATGTGCCAAGTGGAATTTACGGTAACTTCCTCACAACTTGTCGATTTTTGGCCTTTCCAGGAGATCTCACTTGTATAGAATGCCTCGCACAAAATAATTGATATAAAATTCTAAAACTCACATCCACAATACTACAGACTGTCCATGATCCAATGCAACTAGTCCCACTCAATTTGGATATTCTAGCAAGAAGTTATGATTGTTTTACCTGGAACACCTTCTTGAGACTAGTCAATAGGACTAGTCAGATACCCTATCTTGAAAAAGGTATATCTACAAATTTAAGATGAAACAGAAGCTAAAAATTTTACCACAGATAACTTACTAATTTCTGTAAATGGCCTCCAGATTTCAAGGTCTGAAACATTAAAGAAAATTGTTTATAGCGAAAATTCCGCAATGATTCATTTCAGAATGATTCCAGAACCCTATCTTGTACAGGCTGTAACGCCGAAAGTATAAGACCTCAGGAGCTGAATTTTGAACCCAACATACCTTGATCCATATAATAAATATCCTCCAAGCCGTTCCTTCTGAAACATTGTAGAAAAAATGTTATAGCAAAAATTCCACGGTGTCTAAGATGTTGCAGCGAAACCCCAAGACCTTGAGCTCTGATACCATATGTTAAGAACTAAATATCAATATAGCATAGAAAAACCTCAGGAAAAGTACTCAACGCCTTGAAAAAGATATAATTTCAGATAATAAGCCTCTTCGAGGGGGCAACCTCCTTTTACCCCACTTAAATTTTCAAGTACAAGATGATTCAAAATGAAAATGTCTCCTTAGTATATATAGGAGACTAGGAGGTATAATTACAACTAATGGCCTAAAGCCGACATAAATAAAATAACATTACTAATCTAATATGCCCCAATTAAGGGTT
The DNA here is from genome assembly GCA_032191745.1 of Picea mariana. Taxonomy (NCBI): domain Eukaryota; kingdom Viridiplantae; phylum Streptophyta; class Pinopsida; order Pinales; family Pinaceae; genus Picea; species Picea mariana. The sequence goes on along the minus strand of JASDQU010242395.1, from coordinate 105,366 downwards.
AATGAGCTAATATTAGGGCTTAACATCAAATGTGACACATACCATGATACCTAGACCAATTACCTCATGGAGCAAGAACTTCTTATGATACAAGACCAAGCCGATGGTTATGGATGTTGTTGTTGCTGATAAGACAAAGACGATGGAAGAAGAAAAGGTGGGCCCTCCAGGACCATGCTTAGGTCAATCTTGCTCTCAGTACTCCATGTCTAGGACCTGTAGGCCTCGAGACATGATCTCCTAGTTATCTCTAAAATGTGGGGATAACACAAAGTAAATAAACAATGAAAAAATGAGCAATCATACACATACACAGTACACCAATGTTTTTATGTGGAAACCCAAAGAGGGAGAAAACCACATAAGTATTTTTCTTATATGTCTTTAAGAAATACATTCATTAGAAGCACTGATTTCCTTTGTTTTCTAACTATAACTGGAAGGAGGCTCCAACCCCCTAGCTTCTCAGGCTACAACCTAAAGGAAGCTCCAACTCCCCAATTCTTTGTATACAACTAGAAGGAGGCTACAACCCCCTATGTTCTCTAGATACAACCACCTATCCTTGCCCCATCCAACCACCTTGAAATAAAAGTATAATGATGGAGTCATTGTCACACTATCACTGTGATATATACCGATGTAAACTTGTACCAATCAACATGTACCATAAACAAGTGCATCAACCATGCACCAACTTGTACCAAACAACCTGTAATCAACCTATACCATAAACAAGTGCATCAACCATGCACCAACCTGTAGCATCAACGAGTGCATCAACCATGCACCAAATATGTATCAATCATACACCAAATACACATAAACTATTACGAAAATGGTGAGATGACCTGTAAATAACATACCTTAGAAAGCATCATCAAAAGAATTTATCCTCCCTTGAATTTCGGCCTTCTTTACTTCACCTTCCCTCTGAAATTCGGCTTAGATATCCTTTGGTTACCTCAGTCACCTATAGATATTCAATATGTTCAAGTGTGATTAAAATGAGTTATCCTTGCCTCTTATTTATACTTTCATGTAGCTTTCTTAAGGGGTTACCTTTTAACCATCTTAACCCACTTTCCTTATTTTAGGGTTAACCCACTTCTAACCACTTGTCCAATTAGTAATTTCTCCATTAACTTTATTATTTAAATAATTTCTTTTGTATTCACTTTGACTTATAGTACACTCATTACTTAACTTTATTATTTACCTTATAAAATCTCTTAAACCAATTTGACTACTTTGACCTTTTGGGGTTTCTAGATGAATCATGAGGGTTCTCCAACTTCACATGGCCATAACTATCCAATCGTGAGGCGTTATGTGATGTTCTACATACCACCAGAAATGGAATGACATGTACTATACATCTAGAATATTCTTACCTACAAATATATCAAAACTCATACCATTATCCATAAAAAAAACTTGGGTTCATCACCCAAACCTTTGAGCTACCAAAATTTATTTAAGGGTTGACATCAGTAACAACCAACCCAAATAATCAACAATATCTCCCTTTGGAATTGATAGAAACACTCTCATGCAATACTGAAGTCATATCACTCATGCTCCCCCCATGACCATCATTTCCCCTAGAACCATTCCTCTGTGATCTTTCTCCAAGCAATTATATTTGCATCTGATAAATCTCTCCCCCTTTGACATCAATGGAAATGATATATTTCCATTCCGGGATGCTCCCCCTAACTAAATTGTACTTGGGAATACTCCCCGTAGTTGAACTCTTCCTTAAACTAATCTCCCAACCTGAATTTTCCACCTTATGGTGCTTCCTCGTGTAAATATAAGACATATAAGATAAGCATTCAAAGCATTAATTTTGGAGTAGAAATTACTTTGAGTCTCTGGCGAAGATACTCAAAGGTTTCCCGTGTAAGTGATTTTGTAAATATGTCTGCCACTTGTTCTTTTGTGCCCACATATTCAACTCTGATGTTCTTCTCTGCAACTTGTTCCTGTAGAAACTGATACTTGATTGGAATGTGATTCATCTTGGAGTACATCATCGGGTTATTTGAGATACTAATGGCACTTGTATTATCACAATAGATTGGAATGGGCTCATCATACTCAACCTGTATATCTGTCAGAGTTTGTTTCTTCCATAGAACCTATGTACAACATCTTGCTGCTGCAATATACTCTACCTCAGCTGTAGATAAGGATGCTAATGATTGTTTCTTTCTTAGCAATGATACTAAACAATCACCCAAGTAGAACGTTGCTCCACTGGTGCTTCATTGGTCATCAATGCAACCTTCCCAATCTGCATCTTTGTAGACAACAAGTGATAGATCCTTTCCTTTTGGATACCATAATCCAAACTCTTATGTTCCTTTGAGATATCTAAAAACCATCTTCACTGGTAATACATGTGACTCCTTTGGTGTTGCTTGAAATCATGCCACCTGTCCAACTTCCTGCATTACATCTGGTCTGGATGTTGTCACATATAACAAGATGCCAATCATCGACCTCTATTGCCTCTGGTCCGTAGACTTTGAATCATCATCTTTGCTCAACTTGCAACTGGTTTGCATAGGAGTGGTAACTACTTTGCAATCTTCCATTTCGAACCTATTTATCATTTCTCTGATATACTTAGTTTGAGAAATAAAAATTCCTTGTTTTTTTTTTTATGTATCTAAAGACCCAGAGAGAAGGATAGTTATCCAAGTAATGACATTTCAAATTGATTCTGCATATATGATGCAGTGCCCCTAGCTCAGTAAGGTCTACTAACCTCCCTGTCACTGGATATTCAAATTCCCCGAGCCGGATTAGCTCTTCGATTCCCTACTGGAATCTTGATAACAGGTCCAGAGGTTCTATGATGTGACTCCGCCCACGTGAACAAGCACCAGGAGCAAGCCTCCTCCACGTGACCATTGGTTGTGACCACACACCTAACTAAAAGGTTCTTCATAACTTGTGACCTTGGGTATCTTGTTGTGAGTCACCCAAATCTCTCTACTTCGAACTTTTGAATTCCCGAGTTTCAAACTCGTAGACTCCAAATTAGGGATCTAATGAGCGCTGGTTCCTTCCCTTATTTTCCACCGATGTGACCTCCAGCTATAACCTGGGGTCCAACTTCTGAGTGCTACGGGACTTTTCACTTCGCAAACTCACAAAGTAACTCTCCTCCCTTCTCCCTAAGTCTGAACTCCTAACTTCACTCATATCATATCAACGGTCCAACACTCCCCATGCTCCAATGGTTGATATCCTCTCTTGCAAATCAGGACTTTGTGTTTCATAATTTTGGAGAGAAGCTCCCTTATTCCTTCCAACTTTCCACTTCCCGAACTCCACTCACCGCAGATCAATGGTACGAGAGTCCCCATGATATGATGGTCATGATCCCTTCTTCACGATTTAGAATTTCACATTTCACGACTTTAGAAAACAACTTCCTCCATGCTATAGACTCCCGATTGTCGATTTCTAGAAATCTCCTTCCCATGAAAGGAATCAACGATTCTATCTTCCCTTAGATCGACGAATCACTATCTCTCCTAATATTTCGAGTTTTGAATGACTCTTAGATCTTATCCTTCTCATAGTTGTACTAGATCCAATGACCCATAGATATCGACACTTCTCCCTCTAGGAATTTTTACCATCCGTCCAGGCTCTCAATGACTCCTTACCAAATAATTTGGCGTCAACCCTTCTGAGCTTGTGCTTTCTTCCTTGATTTGTAAGGTTTCAAAAGTTTCAAAGGATTCAACTTTTGATTCTTATACAAGCCCAGTGACTTTGGGTCTTGTCTACATTTCTGAAAACACTATCTCTCTTGAGCTTTGGAAAATGAAATTGAACCTCGGCCCTGGCACACACTTGCACAGGTTCTCCCTGAGTTTTCAACTTACTCAATCTCTAAGGGACTCGACCCTTTTGTGTATTTTCAAAATACTTTCTAGTGCCCTCCCAGCACACTCTATGATCGACCTCCTGAGCTTTCGAACTTGAAACAATTTCCCCTCTAAACACACTCCTTGCACTTAATATGCACACTTTGCATACAAAAGTTCCACGCTATCTCTTCTAAGCATTGAATATAAAAAGACTCTCTTACAAGAAATCCTTGCATAAATTATAGAAGAGAAACAATTGAAACTTATACTAACATTCACAATTTCATCTACTCATAACGAAATTCATTCACTTATGAAAACACAATAACAGGGAATTGCAAACAGTAATAATACTATGCATTTGGATCAATTTTCCTCTGTCATATTCATTCAAAAGTAAATGGATACAACTAAGATCAACTCAATAACTAAAAACTCATAAAATTCCTACTAACTCGCAGCAGCCTCATTTGGGTGTACAAAACCTCTATTTATCTTTCAGGGTTCTTAAGGTTCCCCTAACTACTCGTCTACTCGAAAAAACAAGAGAAATAAAAAAACCTATCTGCTACCTAAGTTTAGTTACATTCAAGACTAGGAGTGAAACTCCAAGATCACTCATGATCATTTCACTTCTAAGAGTTTTATCTTCCTCCATTTTCAATCATCTCTGAAAAATCCTCAGTAACTGCCAACAATTTTGGATTCCAAAATGACTATCAGGCATGAGCTATTCTGCCACGCGTGCTCACTGATGTCACTGATGATGCTCCTGCATCATACTCCCCTGGACAAAACAATTCATGGAATCCATCCTCTGAGCTCCTGCATCGATTTTCCATGCTTCTGGATATCATCTTCATTTTCCCAATTGGCATCTTCTATTGGGTGTCCCTTCCACTTGACCAAATATTGAAAATAGGTCTTCCTCCTGGTATTCTTTCCAATCCTATGATCAACGATATTCTCCATCTTTGGTTTTTCTGCTATAGGCATCTATTTCTCCCATTGAACCTTCACTTAATTTTTTGATTCCTCTGTGTCGTCTTTTCTGTAAGGATACAGGTCTAAAACATTGAATATGGGTGATATGCCCACATCATCTGGAAGCTCAATGTCATAGGCATTTGTGTCAAATTTCTTTAATATCTTACATGGACCTATCTTATTCATTTTTAATTTGTTATATGTTCCCCTAGAGAACCTTTCCTTCCTGAGATGTGCCAGAACCTGATCTCTATTGGACACACCGACTACACTGAGAGGGGGGGGGGTGAGCAATGTAGGGCTCTTTTTCCAAAAACTCCTTAGTTAACAATCACCATTAACTCATTACTCATTTTTTTCATTTATAATCAGTTAAATGTCAACACATGTCCACAACATATATCAACAATATATCATCAACAAGTCATCATCACAAGGAACACAAAGAACACAAGATCTATGTACAATTTTCTTTTTATTACGGACTACAATCCTTGGGGTTTTTCAGCAACAACTTGTTGGCAGCCAATTCATTTTTTTAATTTGCCCTAAAAAGCTTCCTACACCCCTTGTCTCATTAACGACAAATCATCGTCGCATTGTGCTACAAGACATTGTATTCATTTTTGCGACAATTGCAATTTGGCTTCATTTCAGTTTTCACAACTGAAAGTGTGAAAACACCTCTTTCGTTGCTTAGATTGTCATCGTCTTTTATCGATTTTGCTGAAATACACTTGATGATTGGTTTATCACATTACTGCAAAATATTTTTTTCAAACTTATACTCTTACCTTGATTACACATTTGGATCTGTTTGATTACTAAGCCATTGAGCATGATTACCTTTGACTCTATAAAGGTTGTGATTGATTTTGGTTTTATATGCTTTGATCCTTCTTGCTATGAGCTCGTGACTTATTGATCATATAAGATTGTTTGGTTGCAATGTTCTAAAAACTTTGAAATATAAACATTTGGATGTGCAACGAATGCATTGGTAAGTTTATAAGGTCGATTTGGGAATAAAATCAATGGTTTGAGTTTCACAAAAGTGCATGGATTAATCTTTTGGATTTCTATAGGTTAAATCGATGCTTTGTGTATTGTTTTGTGGGTTGATATTACATTGAGCGATCATAGTTTCAAAATATGTTTTGGCATGAATGAATTAACATTGGTTTGAAACGTTTGATTGACACGAAAGATCATTGGATTTCATGTTGATTTGGACTGTACATTTGGCGCATGATGATAACAGATGGTGTTGGTTCTATTTCAGATGAATGGCACGTTGATGTGGTTGTACACCTGTTTGGTTGGCCGATACATATGTTTAAACTATTATGATTATGGATTGAATAGCACTGTACACAGTCATTAATACATTGCGTGGCGGTGGTAATCCCACCACCTTCGCATGCATGCAGTTAATTCCAGCCTCCCTGAGTGCTAAAACTATTAAACCCTATCGTTTTTGACCCTGTGCATTGTTTTGTCCAAGTTCAAACCCCACCATGTGCAGAAGCTATGGCTCCTGTCATAAGGGCCGAGCCAAATGGGTGCCAAGCACTGTTAATGTTTGATGGTGCGTATAGCGACTTGGAAGAGTTCGGGTGGCTTCCGTTTATAAGGAAATTCAATGGTTATAACCTCTCTGTGGCTCGGCAATTTGCATTGTCGTTCGATGGCTGTCGAGCCAAAGTTGGATATGTCCAGCTTGAAATCACTGAAAAATTTCTCAGCTCGGCAACCAGCCTGCTTACGAGATAGAAGTGGTCCAAAAGTTGTAAGGTTGACGATGTCCCGTGGACATTGTTATTTTAGTCTCGAACAGTGAACTCATGCGACAGAGGTTTGCCTACGAAGATGTTGAAACCCCGCTGGTATGATCTCTTGATGATTATCAAGCAATTCGTTACTTGTGAAGGCAGGTACGGGTTCATTTTCTTGTTTCACCTGCGTTTATTAATGGTGTTTATGGGTTTTGGGCTTAGTATGCCCCATTATTTGCATAGAAGTTTGTTCAAAATGGATAAAAGGTACAAGCGCAGCCAAGCTGACACCAACCTCTTCCATTTGGGGTTGATTAAAATGATAGTGGTTTACGAGTTAAGGTTGCGTGGTGATTGTTGTGCTGTTTTCCTCAGCCGTAATGGCTTTGAATAATTGGACCCTCCACAGGTTGATAAGCTCGTGGTGACCAAGACCAAGCCTACCCCTGTGCCTTATAGTGTTTTACTACCCAAACCTAAACCCGATTCACCTACGAATTCGCCTATGGCTGTGACTAAACAAGCCGAAGTAGATAAACCCGCGACCAAAAAGCCAAAACCTAAGGCTGGTGCTAATTCGAAAGGCAAGAAAAATGCAAGGTTAATTTCGTGCATGGCGAGGAATAAACCCAAGCCCCTTGTTAAATTAGAGCCTATCGTGGTCAGCGAAGACTCTGATTCTGAAGTTGAACGTTTTCTTGCCGAGGAGTATCCTTACTCGGAAGTCTTGTGTAACAAACCTCCTTATGATTTTGTCAAGAATTTGCCACCTTGTCTGCGGGATAACCCCGACTTCCCTGGTATTGAACCACCCCATGAAACCCTTGGTGAATCATCAAAACCCTCGACTGATCAACCTGTTGCTGCACCTTGCGATCAATGTGGGTTGTGGTTGAAAATATACTACTTGGATGTACCTACGTTGCAGTCCAAAATCCACGATTTGGAAAGCCAAGTGGCAAAGCTCACTGGCTAGAATGCAAAGGTGCAACCCTCCGATAAGAAGCAACGAACCATGGGTTCAATCCTGTTCAAAAATGTCGAGTCTGCTACTGCAATTGTCAATTCAAAATTGACCTAGTCTCAACAACTGTGATGGTATAATTTTCACTCATTTATATTACTCTCTGTGTACATATTACACTTGCTCTGTTTCATAAGCATGCTTTGTTGTACATAATTTTTGTTATCGTTTGAGATTCGATTGGATTTGGTTTTGATTTGGTGGATCATCGAATAGATATGAATGTTCAAGTCTAGTTCGATGATCTATTAATAAGACAAGTTGTTAGTATTTTTAAAAATGGACTGTTGTTGGTATCCCTATTTTCGAATACAGTCAATGGTATCATTCGAACTAGTTATGATATGAGTATGATTGATAAATGGGTTAACTATTTTTGTCTTTCAACCAGATCTGATATTTTTCCATTGATACATAACCAATTGCGACTTATTCGATCCATATATTGTTTGAATTGGATTCTGATTAAGATTATGATATTATTTCTATAATTAACTCYGTGAAGTTTTGTGTTGATTCATGAATGTGTAGACTTTATCGTGTCGCTGTCCATTGACTATGTAAAGATTCTTGAGTTGATATGATTTCATCCGATTGCAACRGAAGCTATTTACATATTGTGCTTCTAACCAAGTGATATCAATTTGCTGTTATGATTAAAATTGGTTAATGGTAGTTACGACCATTGTTTTCGGTCATAAACTGTGAACTGTTTGAAACTCAGCGAAAGTTTTCTATGACTGGATTCTATGGACAAAGTTATGCATGAAATCGTGACAGCTTTCTATATTGGCAATTGATTAAATGATTTGGATCTTATGCAAATCAATAATGATTGTTTTGTATCTCATACGATTTGGTTTACCATTGATTGCATTCATGGAACAGTCTTGTTAAGATCTGATTCGATTTTGTGTCTATTGGAAAAACAGAGTATTCCTACTCTGTCCCGATTATATTTTGTTCGATTTGGTTTGATTTAAAGGATTATTTTTATTGAATCGTTAGTAATTCGTTGATTATTAAAATATGATTGGATTTGATTTTATTTGATGATATCTGGTCCTATTTACTATTCTAGACCAGCTACAGAATCAGGAGATTTTGTAGCTAAGTCTTTAAAGCCAATTTTTTATTGTTTTTCTAATAAAAGATCCTTCTAACTTGATTTTTGTGTTCTATTGCAGGCAAATTCGAATTGGCAATAGATATCATGAGCAGTTAGGGGATGATCTACAGATTTTACTTGCACTTTATTTCCTTAGTTTAGGTGATTTTGGGAATATCTCCCAGGATATGTAAACTTATTTGGTATTATCCACAAGGGTGTTTTACCTTGTGAGAAACCTATATAAACCTATGGTTTTGTAATAATCGATCATCCTCGGTTGGGGGAGAACAAGGATATAGAATTTTGATTCAGACTGGAGCAGAACTGGTGTCTTGTCATAGCTTTTGCTTTTCAATATATCAACACTTTGTTCCATGTTTTGTATATCATTTTGTTCATGGTTTAGTATTACTTTGTTATCTAAATAAAATTCAAGTGATATAATCTTATTACTGTCCTCTATATCGTGTTTCTTCCAAATAGATAAAAGACATAACAGTTGTTGATTCTATTTGTGAATGATAGCTTTGTCTTCTTCATAAATCGAATTGTAATATATAGATTTGTTGCATAATAGGTTTCCCTTTTGTAAGAATTTATAATCATAAAATTGTTATGATTTCTTTTATGTCTTGTTTGTCCTGTAACATACTTCAAGAAGCAACATAGCTGATCGTTTCTGAGAAGCTTAAGGGATAAACGGTGTGAATTTCTTCCTCCAACCAGCTTAAGAAGCAATCATACATAGGGCAGACTTGGAGCATTTCCAGGTCAATTAGTATTTAGTTTACTGTTTTCATTAAGTAGTTTAATATAGATGCAAGTTGATTAGATTTATATTAGATCGTTTAATTTCATTAAATTCTATTAGATTGTTTAATTTCAGTTAGTTTACTTCCTTATTCATAAATCATAAAATCAAAAAAGAGTTTTCTTCACTGTCTTGGGACAGCAAGCACATCAGTTTCACAGGTTTTATTCAAATATGTAGATTGTAGATAATGTATATTTGTGAATAAACTGTAATTAACTTGATAATTAGATAGTTGATTTGAGTTATTATAATTATAGTTAGTTTCTTGTATTAAATTATAGTTAGTTTTGCTTTATTTAGTTTAGTTAGATCACTTAGATCAGATCAACTTTTCTCTTTGGCTTCCTTAGGAGACTTTAGAGTGGCCAACGGAGCCGTTAAACTTTTCAGGGTGGTCCATTTCAAACAGCTTGGGTTATTTAGACAACCCCGGACCGGTTCCACTCTCTTAGTTGACGGATGGTCGATTTCGCCCGTCAACACAACTGAATAGAGTACAAATCTATAAGAGCACCAGATCTATAATTCAAGACTCATATTACATGCCCAACACCAACTGAGATGAGGCAACAATCCTCAACATATATCAATCTGTACCATAAACTAGTGCATCAACCATGCACCAACGTGTGCCTAACAACTTGTAATCAACCTGTACCACAAACAAGTGCATCCAACCATGTACCAAGTATATATAAATAATGTGTCAACTACTCATTAGGATTGACTCATCAATATGTACCAACATCATCAACTATACACCTCATGTATGTGCCAACTCATCAACTGTATGTCTCAACCATGACTAGTTTTGGATTATTCAGCAACCCTAACTTGAAATAATCATAACTTTGTACCTGTAATGAATAAAGATCTGAAAATTATACACAATGTTCTTCATTTTGTTTTATATAATTCCTCTAGGTTTCACTTCTTGGAACCTCTCAGAAAGGGCGTTATATCCAAAAAGGCACAACTTGTTCAATTATGTCTTATTCTAGAGAGCGACCTTGTAGAGCATTCCCCGCACGGAATATTTGTTGAATCGATTTGAAAATGTTACAAATAATACTAAATACTGTAATATAACCAACACAATTGGTCTCACTTAATTTTGATCTGTTATGAATAACTTATGACATCTTTACCCAAAACACATGTTTTAGACTAGTTTTAGGACTAGCCACAACCCCTATTTTCCATGGAGTGTATCTCCAAAACTACAACGAACCACAAGCTGAAGTTCTTAACAAAGATACTTGGATATGTTTCCTCAATGCCATATCAATATCATGGTATGTATCATTATAAAAAAAATGTTGTGAGATGACCTGTAAATAACATACCTCAGAAAACATCATGAAAAGAATTTATCCTCCCTTGAATTTCGGACCTCTTTTCTTCACCTTCCCTATGAAATTAGTCTTAGATATCCTTTGGTTACCTCAATAACCTATATATATTCAATATTCTCAAGTGTTCCACACAAAAAATTATCAAGAGGCTCTCACAGGAAGCTTTCCATCAATACTCCAAAAGATATTCTCACAAGAAGCTTTCCATTGATCCAAAAAAAGGATGATCTAAAAGAGACCATTGCTATATTATTTATACTTTCATACTCTAGGTCACTTAACCCATTTTTAGTTCACTTAACCCATTTATAGGTCACTTGACCTATTTTCCTTATTTTAGGGTTAACCACTTTCCATAAATAGAAAGTTCTCCAATACTTTATCATTTAAATATTCCTTCTTGATTTTGTCATCTTACTTTATCATTTCTTTATTTTGTCACTTCTTTTTATTATTTAAATAATCCACCTTGAATTTATCATTTAAATAATATTAACCCATTTCTAGGTCACTTAACCTATTTTCCTTATTTTAGGGTTAACCACTTTCCATAAATAGAAAGTTCTCCAATACTTTATCATTTAAATATTCCTTCTTGATTTTGTCACCTTACTTTATCATTTATTGATTTTGTCACTTCTCTTTATTA
>JASDQU010242395.1:55701-73706 GCA_032191745.1 Picea mariana | reverse complement strand
CAAACCATGGGGAGTTATGTGACATTCCACATACCACCGAAACTGGTATGGAAAGCACTATCCATCTAGAACAGTTTTACCAACAACTTCATTGATCTCCATCTCATTATTCCACATACAAGCATGGGTCCTCCAACCATTCTTCTAGGATAACTCAATATTCAAAGCGTCTTCCCATGAGGGATTTCACCATAAGGGGAAGACTTTGGAGTTCATCCATTTGTGCACCTTATCAATCATGATAAGACAATAATGAGAGCATGGTTCCTCCAACCATTCTTATAGGATAAATCAATATGCAAAGCGTCTTCCCATGAGGGATTTCACCATAAGGGGACCACTTTGAAGTTCATCCATTTGTGCACCTTATCAATCATGATAAGACAATAATGATTCATCTATACTTTTTTCCAACAATGCATCATATACCAATGAAACCACATCAATCCATCTTCATCATGTATCGATGACAACTCATTGATCCATCTTCATCATATCAATGACAACTCATTGATCCATCTTCATATATGGATTCTCGTTAGGGACAATACATATTAAATTACATCAATCATTCCTTTGGCATCATTCAATCACTTGACATCAATCATTGAAGTTAATAAATCAAACTATTGACATTAATGACAACATGATCCAACAATCTCCTACTTCAAATTGAATCTCCCTGCGATGTTTATCAACTCTGTGCTTGTATTCTTGGCTAGAGCTCTACAATTGTCCTCTGATATGGCTATGGAATTTCTACATTTCTGTAGCAAAATGTTTTTCTCTAGTTCTTCTTATCTCACTCTGTTCTAAGTATCTCAACTAAGGTACTCCCTTGGGTTGCATTCCATACAGTATTTGGAATGGGCTCTTTCCAGTGCTCCTGTTTGGTGAGTCGTTGTATGCAAATTCTACTTGTGGAAGAATCTAATCCCACTAATTATGATGCTCGATGACCGGACTCCTCAACAAGTTTCCCAAAACTTTGTTTACCACCTCAGTCTGTCCATTTGTCCGAGGGTGATAAGTTGAGCTAAAGGACATATCCATCCCCAACTTCTTCCACAATGTTCTCCAAAAATGACTAACAAATTTGGTGTGTGTGTTTGAGACAATGCTTCTGGGTGGGCCATGAAGTCTCATAACTTCCTTGAAAAACATATTTGCAACATGTGTTGCATCACTGGCCTTCTAGCATGGGATAAAGTGTGCCATATTTGAAAATCTATCCACCACCACAAATGTGGAATCAAATCCTCTTTGTGTCCTTGGCAGTCTCAACACAAAATCCATGCATATTGCATCCCAAGGCCTTTCTGGTATTGGTAATGGTTGATACAATCCAGTGTTCTGTCTTTTACCTTTTGCATGTTGGAAGATTCTACATCTGTTCACAAATTTCACTACTTATGTTCTCATACTTGGCCAATAGTATGAGCTGCTCAACTGTGAAAATGTTTTGTCATGGCTGAAATGTCCAACCAATCCCCCACTATGATTTTCCATCAAAAGGTTGTCCCTCATTGAGCATTTTGGTATGCACAACTGATTTCCCTTGAACAACAATCCCTCTTGAATCATGTACTCTGTGCACTAGCTCCTGTCTCTCAGCATAGGATTTGCACATGCTTCATATGCTTCCTTGAAATTTGCATCATCACAATACATATCCTTAAGGTGTTCAAACCTAGTGTGTTCACCTAAAAATCTTGCAGAATCAAACATATCTCACTCAATGCATCAACAAATTTGTTAGCATTCCCAGCAATATGTTTTATAACAAAATTAAAATTCTGCATAAACTCAATCCACTTTGCATGCCTCTGATTCAATTTTTCCTTTCTAGTTATGAATTGTAAGGCTTGGTTATCGTTGTATAAGAAAAATTCTTGTGGGACAAGGTAATGCCTCCATTTCTTCAAGGCTTGAATTACGGCATAAAACTCCTTATCATATGTGAAGTATTTCCTCTTAGTCTCATTCAGCTTCTCATTGAAATAGGCAATAGTCCTATTATCCTGGATCAAAACTGCTCCAATTGCAACTCCAATTGCATCACACCTCACCAGAAATGTCTTTCCAAAATTAGGTAAGACCATAATTGGTCATTTTATTATTTTCTTCTTCAGTATATTGAGTATCCTCTTGGTCTCCTCTATCCATTTAAAAGACTGGTGCATCTTCTTTACTGTGTCCATCATTGGTGCACAAATTCCACTGAAATCTCTGATGAACTTCCTATAGAAAATTGCTAATCCATGGAATCTTCTTACCTCAAACATGCTTCTTGGTGATGACCATTATTTTATTTCTCTCACCTTTTTTGGATCCATATTCATTTCATTTGAAGAGATCACAAAACTTAAGTAAATGAGATCTGTCTTCATAAAAGAGGACTTCTTCAAGTTTATCAACATCTTCTGCTGTTGTATTCTCCTCATTACTAGTGTCAGGTGTCTCAAATGCTCCTCTTTAGTCTTAGTAAAGATCAATATGTCATCTAGATATACAACCACAAACTTGCTAATGAAGTGTTTCAATATTTCATTCATCAATCTCATAAAAGTGCTCGGAGCATTTTTTAAGCCAAATGGCATAACAAGCCACTCATACAAACCTTCATTTGTCTTAAAGGTTGTCTTCCATTCATCACCCTCTCTCATTCTTATCTGGTGATACCCACTCTTCAAATCTATCTTCAAAAATAAGTTTTCTCCACTTAAGAAGTCCATTAAATCATCCATTCTTGGCAAAGGGAACATATAACTGATGGTGATCTTGTTAATGGTTCTTGATTCTGTACACATTCTCTATCCTTCATATTTCTTTGGACTCAACACAGTTGGAACTGTGCATGGACTTAAGCTCTCTATGACTAAACCCTTGTCCAATAATTCATGGAATTGGTTCTTTACCTCCTCATTCTCTCGAGGTGTCAATCTGTATGCTACTTTGTTTGGCAGACTTTCTCCAAGTATCATATCAATATGATGGACAATACTTCTGATGGGTGGCAATGAGTTAGGAAACTCATCCACCACTATGTCAACAAAATTATCCAACAATTCCTAAACTTCTTCAGGCAAATATTCCATTATAGTAATTGTAAGGAAAACTCTAGGTTTCCTCACCACAACAAACTAAATGTCCTATTCTTTCTCGACTTATTTTAGGAATTCCTTCCTTCTCATGAGAAGTATGGTTGTGTTGGCTTCCTCTTTCACTTTCTTCTCCTCTATTGGCAACAACATGTGTATCCTACCATTCTTCTCCAACGTGTATGTATTCTTTCTCCCATCATGAATGACATTCCTATCAAACTGTCATGGTCTCCCAAAAAAAATATGACATACATCCATGGGAATGGCATCACATAGAATTTCATATTTATATCCTCCTATCTTAAATTCAACCAAGCATTGTTTAGTAACCATTACCTAGTGTCCTTTCTGCAACCATGATACTTTGTATGGCTTCGGGTGTGCAATCATATCTAGCTCCAGTTTCTCCACCATCTTTGTGGATACTAGGTTATTAGTGTTTTCACTGTCAATTATCACCTTGCATACTCTATCTTTAGTGACTTGCACACTATCCTGAATAGGTTGTTTATCTGCACTGGCTTCTCGACTTTTGCCTCTAGTTTTAAGAGAAATTTTCTCAACATTAGGGATGTTCCATCCTCTGCTCCTTCTGCTTCAACATTCCTTCTCTGTGCTTCTGAAATGTGAGCTTCACCTCCTTCTTATTTATTCTTCCTCTCAGGACATTCCCAAGACATGTGCCCTGTCTTGCCACAGGCATAGCACCTTACTTCTCCACCTCTGCTTCTTCCTCTTACTCTAGAAGAACTTCTTCCACCACCTTGTATTCCTTGGGAACTTCCTCCTCTTTCCGAGTGACTATGTGGTTTCTTAGTCTCGTCTTTGGATTTATTTGCCTTGTCATGGGAGACTCCCTTGCCTTTGTATAGGGAAAGGATTCTACCTCTACCTCGTTGGTTTTGTTTTATGGACAACTTCTCCTCTGCCTTCAGTGAAAAATGATAAGCATCCTCCACTGTCCAGTTCAGATATTCATTTTTTAGAACTCCTCTATGTACTCTTTAACTCTCATACCCTCTGTCTCAGGTTTTTCAATTTCTTGAATAGATTGGTCTGAAAATCTTTGGGCATGAATTTATCCTTCAGCTTGGCTACCATTCTATCCCAATTCTTTATATTTTTCTTGCCTTTACTTATCCTCTCATCTTGCAGTTCATCCCACCACAGTGTTACATGTCCCTTGAGCCTGGTGCCAACATGTCTCACCCTTTTCTCCTCATCGATGTCTTCATAGTCAAAATATTTGTCCATGGATCGTATCCAATCCATCATCTCTTCAGCATCAAAATTACCTTCGTACATTGGGACCTCTATCTTGTCTCTATCTCCCAATCTGAAAACTACTCTAAGCACGCATTCTTTGACAATGTTTTCTCTTGCAACTTCTTTGACTTCTACTTCTTCGCTCTCTGCATCGCTAATGTCTCCAGCATAAGTGCCCTCCTCTGCGTTGCTTCCATCGCCTCTAATATTGCATGAAGTTCTTGCATCTCCCTTTCTACACTCTAATTGGATAAAGGTGTATCCACTCATTTTCTCGGTGGCATTGTGTTGACTATCTCTCACACATAGAGTACAACTTCGAGTTCTGATACCACTTGATGCAATGCCCCTACCTCAATAGGATCTGCTGACTTCCTGGTCACTGGATATTCAAATTCCCCAAGATGGATTAGCTCTTTAATTCCCTATTGGAATCTTCATAACAGGTCCATAGGTCCTATTATGTGACTCTGCCCACGCAAACAAGCACCAGGCACAAGCCTCCTCCACATGACCACTAGTTGTGACAACACACCTAACTAAAAGGTGCATCACAACTCGCGACCTCGGGTATCCTATTATGAGTCACCCGACTCTCTCTACTTCCAACTTCCGAACTCCCGATTTCTGAACTTGTGGACTCCAAATTAGGGACCTATCGAGTGCTGGCTCCTTCCCATATTTTCCACTAATGTGACCTCCAGCTATAACTTGGGGTCCAACTTCCGAGTGCTACGGGACTACGCACTTCACGAAATCATGAAGTAACTCTCCTCCCTTATCCCGAAGTCTGAAATACCAACTTAAATCACCTTAGATCAATGGTCTAAGACTCCCTGTGCTCCAACAGTCCAGATCCTCTCTCGCGAATCGAGACTTCACGTTTCACGATTTTGGAGAGAAACTCCCTTCTTCCTTCCAACTTCCGACTTCCTGAACTCCACTCACCTCAGATCAACGGTCCGAGATTCCCCATGATCTGACGGTCCTGATCCCTTCTTCACGATTTAGAATTTTTCATTTCATGACTTTGGAAAACATCTTTCTCTGTGCTCTAGAATCCCGATTGCGGATTTCCTAAAATCTCCTTCCCACGAAAGGAATCAACGGTTCGATATTCCATGAGATCAATGACTCAATATATCTCCTACGATTTCGAGTGTTGAATGACTCTCAACCCTTATGCTTCTCGTAGTTGCATTGGATCCAACAGCCCATGGATATCGTCACTTCTCCCTCCAGGCTCTCAATGATTCCTTACCAAATAATTTGGCATCAACCATTCTGAGCTTGTGATTTCTTCCTTGACTTGGAATATTTCGAACATTTTAAAGGATTTGATCTTTGATTCTTCTGTGATCCCAGTGACTTTGGGTCTCGTCTATTTTTCTGAGAACGCTATCTCTCCCGAGCTTTGGAAAATGAAATTGAACCTCGGCCCTGGTGCACACTTGTGCTCTACGTGCAAAATTGCACTAGTTCTCCCTGAGTTTTCAAATTAATCAATCTCTAAGGGACATGGCCCTTTTGTGTCTTTTCAAAAGACTTTCTAGTGCCCTCCAGGCACACTCTGTGCTTGACTTCCTGAGATTTCAAACTTGAAACAACTTCCCCTCTACGTGCACTCCTTGCGCTTAATATGCACACTTTGCATACAAGAGTTCCATGCTATCTCTTCTGAGCTTCGAGTACAAAAGAATCTCTTACACACACTCCTTGCATTTAGTATGCACTCCTTGCATAACTTACAGAAGAGAAACAATTGAAACTTATACTAACATTCACAGTTTCATCTACTCATAACAAAATTCATTCATTTATGAAAACACAATAACAGGGAATTTCAAACAGTAACAATACTATCCATTTGGATCGATTTTCCTCTTTCATATTCATTCAAAAGTAAATGGATACAACTAAGATCAAATCAATAACTAAAAGCTCAGAAAATTCCTACTACCTTGCAGCAGCCTCATTTGGGCATACAAAACCTCTATTTATCTCTGAGGGTTCTTATGGTTCCCCCAGCTACTCGTCTACTCGAAAAAATGAGAGAAATAAAAAAACCTGACTGCTACCTAAGTTTAGTTACATTCAAGACTAGGGGTGAAACTCCCAGATCACTCGTGATCATTTTGCTTCTAAGCGTTTGATCTTCCTCCATTTTCAATCAGCTCCAAAAAATCCTCAGTAACTACCAGCGGTTTTGGATTACAAAATGATTCTCAGGCCTGAGTTGTCCTGCCACGTGTGCTCGATGACGATGCTACTGCATCAATATTCTTTGCAAATTTCTATATTAACCTATCATCATTTCTTCCAAAAATAATATCATAAACATAAACTTCAATTAATAAAATAAAATCTTGATTTACCTTGATGTAGAGGTTGTTGTCTGCACTTCCTTTTCTAAACCTTGCCTCCTGTAGATATTTATCCAATCTAGAGTACCATGCTCTAGGAGTCTATTTTATACCATACAAGTCCTTCTTCAATTTACACACATAATCTACGTTCTCTGTCAACTGAAATCCTTCTAGTTGTTCAATGCAGACTTCTTCTTCAAGATCCTCATTTATAAAGTTGATTTCAAATCCATCTGATACACTTTAATATTCTTGGAGCATTCATATGCTAGGAGTAATTAGATTGCTTCTATTCTGACAACTGGAGGAAATGTCTCTTCAAAGTCGATTCCTTCAACATGTGCATATCCTTTACATACCAATCTAGCTTTGTTCCTTGTAACCTCTCCATCTTCATTCAATTTATTTATGAATACACATTTTGTACCAATCACATTCTTATTATTTGGTCTTGGAACCAATTCTCAAGTGTCATTCTTCTCTATTTGATCCAATTCTTCATCCATGGCCTTATTCAAAAATTCATCCGTGTTGGCCTCTTCAAAACTGTTTGGTTCAATCGTAGCTGAGAGTGTTATTTTCATTTGTTCTGGTGAACAGATTCTTCTTCTAGTCTCAACTCCTACATCATTGTTTTTGATAATATGATCTGAAGGATGATTCTTTTGCACTCGTTTGCTAGGTGTCTTTGGAGGCACTTGCTGAAATTTCTCTTCTACTTCTATCTGATCCTCTTCATCTTCCCCTTCTACTTCTTCTTCATCTTCTTCTTTTTCTTCGTAAAGTTGTTCCATTAATTCGTTTTCTTCTTCCTTTAATTCTCGTCGACTTGTTTAATCAATTGTTACATTGAATCTTTTTACAAATTTGTTCAACCTCAAATTGTAACACTTGTATGCTTTCCCTGTACTTGAGTAAACAACAAGTACTCCTTTGTCCACACGAGAGTCAAACTTTCTCATTCTTCCATCTTCTCTTTTGATGTAGCATTTGCTTCCAAATACTTTGAAGTGCTTCAGATGTGATGGTCTTCCTTTCCATATCTCACAGGGAGTTTTGTCAATGTTGTTTATGAGAATTACTCTGTTTTGAATGTGAACCATTGTATGCACTTCATGTGTCCAAAATATATCTGTCAATTTGGAATCCATTAACATTGTCCGAGACATTGCTTGTACTGTCATGTTCTTTCTTTCAACAACTCCATTCTGTTGAGGTGTCCTAGAAATGGAGAATTTCCTTTTTATTCCATGTCTACTACAGTAGTCCATAAATTCCTTTGAATTTAACTCTCCTCCATTATCATATCTCAAACATTTTATTTTTAAATCCATTTCATTTTCAACCATTTCCTTGTAGACCTTGAATTTTTCAAAATCTTCCGACTTATTCTTGAGAAATCAAACTACATACATTCTTGTATAGTCATCAACTAATAACCTAAAGTATTTCTCACATTTTGAACCCTTTGTTGTAGTTGGTCCAACTAGATCAATATGCACAATTTCCAGTGGTCTTGTCGTTGAATATTATTTTGATTTAAACCTAGCCTTTGTTTTCTTTCCTTGTTGACAATGCTTGCATAAAGTGTTGGTTGGTTTCGTAATTTGAAGCATTTCTCTAACTGCTTCCTTTTGTTGACTTTCAAAAGGTTATCAAAGTGTATGTGACCTATTCTTCTATGCCATAGCCAACTTTCATCTTCTTTTCCTAGACAACACTTTTCATTTCCAATTTAGCTTAGTACATATATGTTGCTTGAAGTTTTTGCAGCCGTTGTAATCAATTTTCTTGAGCCTTCTTTTCTTATCTCGCACTTTTGTGAGTCAAAAGTAAATTTATGACCTTATTCACACATTTGAATCACACTTAGAAGATTATGTTTCATATCTTCTACTAGTAGAAAATGTTTTTCCTTGGTATTCTTGTTTCCAATTCTGATTGTGTCTTTTCCAATGATTTTAGTTGAATCGTCATTTCCAAAGGAGACTGATCCCTCTCTTTCCTTTGTTAATGTAAGAAACCTATCTTTATCACTTTTCATGTGTTTTGAATAGCGACTGCCAACATACCAACCACATTTCTTATGCTTAGATTGTAGAGCAAATGTGCATTCTTCATTGCTATATTGTTTCTGATTTCTTATCCATGTTCTCTTCTGAGGTTCATGTTTGTGACTGTTGTTGTTCTGTTGTGGTTCTCTAGGAGGAACTGTCATTCTAAAATATTTGGCCATGTGTCCAAAGTTGTTGCACTTGTAGCATTCCACTTTAGTGCTCAATGATTCAAAACTGTTGTAACTTCTCTGTGTTTCACTAGGCCTTCTTGGATAACCTGTTTGTGTATGATTTTCAAAGTTGTTTATGTTCCTATTGTTATCTCTACAATTCATAGATTTATGTCCAAAATTATTACATGCATAACATAAACCAAAAAATATAGTTTGATACCTAAGAGTTGAAGATCTTTAAATGAGTTTCTCTTTTGAATCCTTCTTCTTACTGAGGCCTATATGTCGGTTGTTGATTATGAAATCTGAATCTTCTTGGTGTAGGAGTTTCCTTATATTCTTCCTTATAGATATTTGATGTCGACGCCCAAACCTCTCAACCCGTAGGTCGGAAGGTCCACATCAACACAGGATCTTTTCCTTACACTAGCCCGAAGAGATTTGCACTGGCTCTTCTATTTTCCTTTCAGAAAATCTACACCCACAACAAATCCTCGTGGGATCCCCTCTTTGCACTTAGGATATTGGATTTCACGCTTTCGCGAGTCCGTAGGTCGAGCATTGGTCTCTCGGATCCCCAAAACCTGAAAAAATTCAACGCTGACATTTCCTCTTTCCTTTTCGGGATTTTACTTATCGCCATTTCGGTGATCGCGATGTCGAGAGACTCATCTCCTTGACTCCCGAATCCTGATTTGCCGAAACTCCTATACACTCACGAGCTTTGAATTTTCAACACCATTTCACTTCTATCGAGACTTCGGACTTCGCAATATCACGAATCCTAATGCAATGTGTTCGGAACTTCACTCCACGATTCTTCGAAACGGTCAACGAAGTTTGACTCCGTGTCAATAGTGCACCACCTGTCTGCTTCTTGTGGCCCCACATCGTTCTCTAAGCCTTCGGGATTTCGCGTTTCGTGATGTCACGATTCTCGTTGCAAAGTTTACAGGACTTCAATCCACGAAAAACCGTTATAGAAACCCTCATGTAAATACAACGGCCCTTGTGGCTTGAATATACGGTCCTACCCCTCCTAAGCTTAGAACCTCTCAGGAATACTCGTCGTATCTCCCCTACTCCCCCATGAGATCTAACGGCTCACGAAAATTCATGAATTATCCTCAGAGAATCCCGACCATCGATTCTTTCCTCTGAGAATCTCTACACAACTGACCAAGGTGTTTCTCTCCGTGGAACTCGTCCTCCTGTGGTTGGACGTTGCTATGCTTTCTTACAATTTTCAAGGCACTTGGCTTCGACCTTCCTTCGACTTCTTCGAAGGTCTAATTCCTTCTGAGCTTTCCTTATGACTCTGCATCTTTTAGAAAAAAAATACCTTGCATGCACTCCTTGCAGTAGACCTTCAACCACTCTCAAGTGTTGAAAACCTTCGACTCTGCACACACCTACAGCAGCAGTCTCTCAATGCTTCACTCGGGTCCACAACCCTGAGGCTTCACTCGGCCTGCACACTCCTTGCATGGCTCTTGTTCTTGACTGCACTTCTGTGGAATTGAGACAAAAGCTATCTATCCTGAGCTGTCAGAGACAAACCTCTGAATACCTTGTCGATGCACTCCTTATGGACAATTCAACTGCACTCCTTGTAGGAACTCTTGCTCAGATAGAGAAACAATTGAAAATCGTTCCTCTTCTATTTCCTCTCAGATTTCAAACATTCAACAAGAAATCATTCATACATAGCATAATAGCAATTGCATGACAGAAAGAGTAAAAAACATTCATGAGCATAACATTCAAAGATGCATACACAGAGAATATATGAACTCCATGAGTCTGAATCACAGCTTTCTTTGTATTAATTCAGAACTTTTGTACATGGATTCTACTACACAACTCTCTGCTTCTCTCCTATTCTCTCTCTCCAATAATGTTACAATACACAAGGAGGGTGACTGTATCCCGTTTCCCTCTTGCACTCAAAACTTGTCTAATCTACACATTGAATTCTACCTACTTGCATTAACTACTATAAATGCCTTCTACCTACTAAGGACGAGAGCAAATTTCTCAAGGTCTGTTTCCATTTTACAAGTGCACTTCTTCTTAATGGCTTTATTTAAGATTGCGCAACAACTTCAAGGTGATTTCAAAATTTGTGCTGGGCACTTTTCCAGCTGTTCGTTGTCTCCGCGCTGGCTCACTTGAGATGCTCCTGCATCATACTCCCTGGCTTGAAAATTTTCATGGGCTCTTATCCATGAGCTCACGCATGGTGTGTCCATGCCTCTGGATCTCTGCTTCGTTCTCCCAGCTAGCATCTTCAACTGGATGGTTCTTCCACTTGACCAAATATTTAAAATATTCTTTCCGCCTGGTCTTCTTGCTCACTCTTTTGCCCAGTATGCACTCCATCTGCAGCTTATCTGCAACTGGCATCTGCTTTGTCCACTGGATCAATGGTTTCTCATTTCTAGTCCCTGTTTCCTTAGCTTTATATGGGTACAAGTCTGAGATATTGAATATCAGATAAATTCTGATCCCATCGGGTAATTCAATCTCGTAAGCATTCGCCCCAAATTTCTTCAAGAACTTACATGGTCCGATTTTCTTCATCTTCAACTTATTATATGTTCCTCTCAGGAACCTTTCTTTTCACAAATGTGCCAGAATCAAATCACTAACCTCAAATTGAATTTGTCTCTTGTGCTGATCGGCTCTGCACTTATATTCCTGACTTGAATTTTGCAATCGCTCTCTCACCTGGCTGTGAAGTTCTTTCATCACCTCTGCGAATTCTTCCGCACTAGCGCTCCTAGTTGAAATTTGATCTGAATCTCTCAACTCATAAATTCCTCTCAGTTGCATGCCATAGACAATCTGAAATGGAGTTTTCCTTGTGCTTCTGTTAACCAAGTCGTTATAAGCAAATTTCGCCTATGGTAATATGTTGTCCCACTGGCTGTGGTATTCTGTCACCAAGCCTCTCAGTAAGTATCCCAGAATTATGTTCACCACTTCTGTCTGTCCATCCATCTGAGGATGATAAGCCAAACTAAATGACAAGTTAGTTCCCAACTTCTTCCACAGGGTCCTCCAAAAGTTCCCTATGAACTTTGTATCTCAGTCTGAAACTATACTCCTTGGTATGCCGTGAAGTTGAATGACTTATTTTAAAAAAAGATTTGCAATGTGAGTTGCGTCACTGGTCTTCTAACATGAAATGAAGTGTGACATCTTGGAAAATCTATCCACCACCACAAATATTGAATCAAAACCTCTTTGTGTTCTTGGCAACCCCAATATGAAATCCATGTTGATTGCATCCCACGGCCTCTCTGGTATGGGAAATGGTTGATAAAACCCTGCATTCTGTCTTCTTCCCTTTAAATGCTGGAAAATTCTGCATCTGTCCACGAATCTATTGACATCTGCTCGCATTCACGGCCAAAAATATGACTCATTCAATTTTGTGAACGTCTTGTCGTGGCGAAAGTGCCCTGCCAATCCTCCACTGTGTTTCTCCTTTAGCAAGTTCTCCCTCATGGAGCATTTCGGAATACACAGTTGATTACCTTTAAACAGTAATCCTTCCTGGATCATGTATTATGTCCATTGGCTTCTGTCTCTGAGAATCGGATTCTCAACTACTTCATACGCTTCCTTAAAATCCTGATCATCTCTATACATGTCCCCGATATCATCAAAACATAACGTTTTGACTTTGAACTCCTACAATAGCAAACACTTCCTGCTCAAAGCATCAACAACTTTGTTAGTAGTACCAGAAATATGTTTTATCACAAAAGTAAAATTTTGCATATACTCAACCCATTTAACATGTCTTTGATTCAACTTTTCCTGTTGAGTCACAAACTGCAATGCATGATTGTCACTGTATAAGACAAACTCTTTCAGAATCAAGTAATGTCTCCATTTCTTCAATGCCTGAATGATAGCATAAAACTCCTTATCATAAGTGGAGTATTTCACTTTCGCTTCATTCAGCTTCTCGCTGAAGTATGCTATCGGCCTGTCATCTTGACTCAAGACTGCCCCTATCACAAATCCACTTGCATCGCATTTCACTTGAAATGTCTTTTGGAAATCCGGCAACACCAAAATTGGTTGTTCCGTGTTCTTCCTCTTCAACAGATTAAAAATATTTTCAGCCTCTTCTGTCTAGTGAAAAGACTTGTGTCTTTTCTTCACTGTATCCATCATCGCTGCACTAATTCCACTGAAATTCCTGATGAATTTTCAGTAGAAACTAGCCAATCCATGAAAACTTCTCACCTCAAATATATTCTTCAGTGATGGCCAATTTTTGATTACCTCCAACTTATCTGGATCCATCCTCAACTCATCTGCAGAAATAACAAATCCCAAGTAGATGAGATCTGTCTTCATGAATGAGGACTTCTTCATGTTTATCAATAACTTCTCATGTTGTAACCTATGCATCACTATAGCCAAATGCTTCATATGCTCTGCCACTATTTTACTGAAAACTAGTATGTCATCCAAATATACGATAACAAAGTTTTCGATGAACTCCCTTAGGACTTCGTTCATCAGCCTCATGAAGGTACTCAGTGCATTTGTTAAGCCAAATGACATAACAAGCCATTCACACAACCCTTCATTGGTTTTGAATGTTGTCTTCCACTCATCACCTTCTCTCATGCGAATCTAGTGATAACCGCTTTTCAAATCAATCTTTGAAAAATACTTTGCCCCACTCAAGAAATCCATCAGATCATCCATCCTTGGCAATGGAAATCTGTACCTGATGGTTATCTTGTTAATCTCCCTTGAGTCAGTACACATCCTCCAACCTCCGTCTTTCTTCGGAATGAGTACTGTTGGAACAACACACGGACTCAAGCTTTCCCTGACCAAACCTTTGTCCAACAACTACTAGACTTGCCTTTTAACCTCTTCATTCTCTTGTGGCGTCAATCTGTACGTGGCTTTGTTTGGAAAACTAGCTCCCGGTATGAGATCAATATGATGACTCACACTTCTAATTGGTGGCAACGAACGAGGTAATTCATCCACTACTATGTCAGGGAACTCTTCCAGCAGTTCCTGAACTTCTTCTGGTAAATCATCCACCCTTGTGCTGGTCAAAATAATCTTTGGTTTCCTGACCACAATGAATTGCGGTTCTTCCTTCTTCTTAACCTTTGTAAGAAGTTCCTTCCCACTAATGAGAAGTACAGTGTTTNATTATATCCTCCTATCTTAAACTCAACCAAACATTGTTTAGTGACAGTTACCTGGTGTCCTTTTTGTAGCCACAAAATTCTGTATGGTTTGGATGATCAATCGTCTCCAGCTCCAGCTTTTCTACCATCTCCATAGAAACGAGATTATCCATGCTACCACTATCCACGATGACCTTGCATACCCTGTCCTTGGTTGTGCAAGCAGTCTGAAAAAGTCTGGCCCTTTGGACTGTACTCTTCACCTCCTTCTCTGGTGTCAAAAGAGATTTTCACATCATTAGCGATCTTTCGCCTTTAGCATCTTCTGCCTCAACATCTCACCTTTGTGCCTTGGCGATGTGAGCTTCTCCACTTTCCTCCTTTTTACCTGGACACTCGTAAGACTTGTGCCCATTCTTTCCACATGTGAAGCAGGTTATTACTCCACCTCTTCCTCTTCCCCTACCTCTAGTACGAGGAAAAGTGCTATAGTCAGCATAATCTCCTCTCTGTTCAGTATGTTGTCCTTTCTGTGAGGTTCCACCTCTCTCAATTCGAGTTTGAGGCTTCTTCTATTCTTCTTTGGGCTTCTGATATTTGTCCTGGGCAACCAATTTACCTCTGGGTTGACTTATGCCTCGGCCTCTTTGACCCTGCTTTCAGCTCAGCTTGTCTTCAGCTTTTAGAGCCATTTGATAAGCATCTTCCACCGTTTGGATGGTTACCATGCTCATCTCATCCTGAATGTCGTATCTTAGGCCATTCATATATCTGGCTACTATCATCAGCTTCTGCACTCTCCTGAAAAGAGTAATTTGATAATCCCTGGGGATGAATTTTGCCTTCAGTTTTGTGATCATTCTATCCCAGCTCTTTATCTTCTGCTTGCCTTTGCAGCATCTTTCATCTTGCAGTTCATCCCACCACAATGCTTCATGTCCCTTCAATCTAGTGACAACATGCTTGACTTTCTTGTCTTCTTCGACCTCTTCATAGTCAAAGTATGTATCTAGAGCTCTAATCCAGTCTAGAATCTCCTCTGCATCCAGATTCCCCTCATAAACTGGAATGTCCATATTCACTCTTGCACCCATCCTTGAAATAGCTTTGATCAAGCGTTCATTTGCTTCATCTTCTGCTACAACTTCTTTATCATGTTCAGCCTCAATTTCACTTTTGGAATCACTGAGATCCCCAGCACTGAATGTGCATCTTTGGGCTGTCTCCATGTCTTCGAGTCTGGCTCATAGATCACGCATCTCTTTCTCCATGGTTGGATTTGTCATTTGCCTACCTCTTCTTCTCAGCATTTCCCTCTCCTCTGGTGGATCGGGTGATTGTCTGTCCTTCTTCTTGGCAGCATGATGAATCCTCCTCTTCTCTGCTACAGAAAGAAAAGAATCCTTCTGTGCTCTAATACCACTTGATATTGACACCCCAACCTCTCAACTCATAGGTCAGAAGGTCCACGTCAATACAGGATCTCTTCCTTACACTGGCCTGAAGAGCTTTGCACTGGCTCTTCTATTTTCCTTTCAGAAAATCTGCACCCACATCAAATCCTCATGGGATCCCCTCTTTGCACTTAGGATATCGTATTTCACACTTTCGCGAGTCCGTAGGTCGAGCGTTGGTCTCTCGGGTCCCTGAAACTCGAAAAGAGTCAACGCTGACCTTTCCTCTTTCCTTTTTGGGATTTTCCTTATCACGATTTCGGCGATTGCGATGTCGAGAAACTTGTCTCCTCGACTCCTGAATCTCGATTTGCTGAAACTCTGATACAATCATGAGCTTTGACTTTTCAACACCACTTCACTTCTGTTGGGACTTCGGACTTTGCAATATCGCGAATCCTAATGCAATGTGTTTGGAACTTCACCCCACGAATCTCCAAAACGATCAACGGAGTTTGACTCCGTATCAATAGTGTGCCACCTGTCCACTTCGCTGACTCTTGTGGCCCCACACCGTTCTCTTAGCCTTTGGGATTTCATGTTTCATGATGTCATGATTCCCATTGCAAAGTTTACGGGACTTCAATCCACGAAAACCCGATATAGAAACCCTCATGTAAATCCAATGGCCCTTGTGGCTTGGATCTACGGTCCTACCCCTCCTAAGCTTAGAACCTCTCGGGAATACTCACCGTATCTCCCCTGCTCCTCCGTGAGATCTAAAGGCTCATGGAAATTCATGAATTCTCCTCAGAGAATCTCGGCTGTCCGTTCTTTCCTTTGAGAATCTCTGCACAACTGACCAAGGTGTTTCTCTCTGTGGAACTCATCCTCCTGTGGTTCGACGTTGCTATGATTTCTTACAATTTTCAAGTCACTTGGCTTCAGTCTTCCTTTAACTTCTTCGAAGGTCTAATTCATTCTGAGCTTTCCTTACAACTCTGCTTCTTTTAGAAAAAAAAACCCCTTGCATGCACTCCTTGCGGCAGACCTTCAACCACTCTCAAGTGTTGAAAACCTTCGACTCTGCACACCCCTATAGCAGTAGTCTCTCAATGCTTCACTCAGGTCCACAACCCTGATACTTCACTCATATTGTGCACTCCTTGCATGGATCCTGTGCCTAACTGCACTTCTGTGGAATTGAGAACAAAAGCTATCTATCCTGAGCTGTCAGAGACAAACCTCTGAATACCTTGTCGACGCACTCCTTGCGGACAATTCAACTGCACTCCTTGCAGGAACTCTTGCTCAGATAGAGAAACAATTGAAACTCATTCCTCTTCTCTTTCCTCTCATATTTGAAACATTCAACAGGAAATCATTCATACATAGCATAACAACAATTGCATGACAGAAAGAGTAAAAAACATTCATGAGCATAACATTCAAAGATGCATACACAGAGAATATATGAACTCCATGAGTCTGAATCATAGCTTTCTTTGTATTAATTCTGAACTTCTGTACATGGAGTTTGCTACACAGCTCTCTGCTTCTCTCCTATGCTCTCTCTCCAATAATGTTACAATACACAAGGAGGGTGTCTATATCCCGTTTCCCTCTTGCACTAAAAAACTGTTTAATCTACACATTCAATTCTACCTACTTGCATTAACTACTATAAATGCCTTCTACCTACTAAGGACGAGAGAAAATTGCTCAAGGTCCGTTTCCATTTTACAAGTGTGCTTCTTCTTAATGGCTTCATTTAATATTGCACAACAACTTCAAGGTGATTTCAAAATTTGTGCTGGGTGCTTTTCCAGCTGTCCGTTGTCTCCGCGTTGGCTCGCTTGAGATTGTTGATTAAGGTTGGTTGTCATTGATGTCAACCCTTGAAGAAAGACTCGTAGCACAAAGTTTTGGGTAATGGAACCAATAGTGTTTGATGTAAATATGACTCATTATTGTTTTTTCATGGTTGATAAGAAGTAAATATGGATGAACTCCAAAGTGGTCCCCTTATGGTGAAAGCCCTCACGGGAAGACGCTTTGTGGAGTAAGAGAACCCATGCTTAATTATGGAATAATGAGATGAAGGAAAGTGAATTTTTCAGGGAAAATATCCTAGATGGATAGTTCTTTTCATGTCATTTCGGGTGGTATGTGGAACGTCACATAATTCCTCATGGTTAGAGAGTTATGGCCATGAGAAGTTGGAGACCCCAGGTTTGGGTAATGAACCCAAGTTTGTTTGATGGGTAATGGTATGTGTTATGATATATTTTTGGATAATACTATTCTATATGGATAGTACATTTCATGCCATTTCTGGTGGTATGTAGAATGTCACATAACTCCTCACGGTTTGAGAGTTATGGCCTTACGAAGTTGGAGGACCCTCATATGTCATCTAGAAGCCCCAAAAGGTCAAAGTAATCAAAGTGGTTTAAGAGATTTTAAAA